>CAIGRH010032728.1:0-13551 GCA_903798295.1 Fraxinus nigra | reverse complement strand
AAAATGAGGCTCGGCCAGAGCCGGTTCAAGTTTTTTTTTTTTTTTTTTAAATAAAAAATTTTTTTAATTTAATTTTTTTTTTTTTCCCTAAACTTTGCCATCATGCTTTCACATGTGGCAGGCAAAATAATAGAATGTTTCCTTTTTCCTTTTTTAGAGCGAGCGAGCGAAAAGCAAGCATGGTGTTTTTCCTCTTCCATTAATCATTTGCTGGTCACTTATCTAATATTAAGCCGGTAGGAATTAAAATTAAAATTTTAATTTTAGTTAAAATCAATAATTAATTTTAATCATATATTTCATTGGATTTACAACTTTTCAACCACACATTTCATTAACTTTTATCAAAATCTATTAAAAATATGATTTTACTCTCCATCAAACAAGGATACTACTATTTTCTTCAATTTAGCGAGAGTAGAATATAGAACATTAAAATGTTGTATAATGCGTATTTTTATTTTTTGACACTATTATCTAATGTTATTTGTTACTTCTAATTTTTCAGTTAAATAAGTATTTTTCAGTATAATGCTGACTAATAACTTCTGATTTCGCTATGTATCTCATTGATTCGTAATACATGCAACACAATGAGTTTCAAGTCATCTTAAATGTGTTGAATGTTAAGACTAACCATAAATAACTATCTGTTGAATGTTAGACTAACCATAAATAACTACTTAATATGAATTTATCTTAGATTTTCTAAATGAGAACTATATTATGTTGTTATAATTTTAATAATTACAAAAATATTAATAGAGTCAAGCAAGTGATTATTTGAAATGTGATTTATTTTTTATTTTTATTTTTTTTTTGAGAACGTGTGAGTAAAAATATGAGAAAATGTGATTTTTTTTTTTATTTGTAGAAAAAAAGTGAATTTCAAATAATCACTCTCCAAAGAAGGACATTAATTATTTTGAACAAGAAGTTCCAATCTATTTAAGTCTTTTAAGGAAGAAAAATCTGATGCCTAAAAAATACTCTTACCAAAATAAAACGAAAACCTCAATAAATTCTAATTTATTTTTTACAGAATTGGTGCAAAGAGTTTAACACACTCTCTCTCCAGAAGGCTGAATTTCCACAGGAAATGATGCTTGTACACCGGAGTTGGCACCCCGGTGTACAGACCCATCACAAGAGGAGGGTCCACGACCAAAAAAAGATTGTGGGCATCCACTTGTGAGAGGGTCTGTACACTGGGTGTCAACGTACAAGTAGCAACCCAATTTCTTCTGAAAGCTTGACCGTAATTGCTATTATCAAAATCTGTACAATTTTTTTTGAGGTAAATCCTCTGCTACTACTACTTTCAGCTTCAGTTTCAACATATTTTCTCAGTTGCTTATTTTAGAATTTGGAGTTAGTTTATAACCGAAGGATTGATTGTTTTTTTAAAAACAAAGTCGGTCTCTTACACATTATATTGCACTTGATTTTATTTTTATCTGTTATAAATGTAATGTTCTGTCCGGCAGATCTATTTTGTGATTCTTTTTTTTCCTTCTTTTTACAGTAAATGTGAGTAGTTGTTAGCTTTAATTTTTTAGATAGAACCTAAATATTACTGCATGTTTGGATTCTTTTTTCTTCAAAATCGCTATGTATTTTTCATTCATTGGGTTTAAGTGTGCGGATGGGTCTATGTAAGGACAAATTCGATTGGGTAATTTATTGCAGTTATTAGATAATTCAGCTGTCTGAAAGGTGCGAGAATGAATCTTCTATGTATTCCGCCATTTTAGAACATAGAATTTGACATTTCATAGTGACATAGCTTCCTGATTGAAATCAAAATCCTGCGACGGTTAAGAAAGGTAATTGTGAAATAAGTTACCTGGTTTTAATTTGAATCTAATATAGGTCGTTCTATGGTTCTACAGAGCAGTTTGACTTGTCAATGTTTTCTGTTGACCCCAAAAAATGGACCGATGACGTGGCTAACAAAAAATTAGAAATTCATGTCTTTGTAAGCCAAATTGCGATATACTCAAATCAAATTACTAATTATATTAATGAATTAATGAAGAGAATGATTCGAAGTGTGTAACAAGTTGTAATGCGATTATTTGGCTGATAAAAAGGGGGTCGGCCGTGGAGTGTAGTAGAGAGAATCAATGTTTACTTTGAATGTCCTTGCATTAGCTCTCAATGGTGTTAAGTGTGGCTTTTTATACTCAATGTAAAGGGGGATGGAGTCCGTTAGATGTCCAAGCACGTGGGTAAGTCAGATCCAATGGTCCTTATTGATGTCAATCAATCAATCAAACCATTTAATGCTGAGATCCTCATATCTCTATTTACAGGCTAAGGATTTGACGGCGTATGTATGCATAGGCGGCGCGGCAGTGTGTTGTCTTGTCAATCACTTCCTAAGGCTCGCTGTTGTTTTGACTAACCCAACCTCGCCAGGGGTGGGCTCGCACCAAGGGCCCGCAAAAAAAGAGGTCGGATGGGCAGCTTTTATGCTGATTTCGCCTCGGCATGCATAGAACTGGGTCGCCTGCCTTTGTGCTACGTGTGGCTTTGTCTGCTTTCCACATGGTGTGTTTATTTTATGATTATTTATATGAGTAACATTAGTCTCCCAAGTCCATGTATGATTATTTATATTATGCGTGAACTTTTGAAGTTCAAGAAATGATAGGAGTGGTGCCTTTCCTTGTCTGGTGGGGTCGATATGAGATTTCTGGCTTCCTGCTTAACCTTTGTAGAACGATCGAACTTGCATCAATAAAGGTGGTTCCCTGTGGGTTCGCTGAGACATGACGCGAAGCCTTTGCGTTTGGATGAATCTTTACAAGGGTAAGACTTTCTTCATACGAACGAACTGTGTAGAGACATGCCTTTCTACATATGGGCGAATGTATAGAGATGAGCCTTTCTGCATATGGTCGAACCGTATAGAGACGAGCCTTTCTGCATATGGCCTAACCGAATAGAGGTGAGCTTATTGTGATTATGACTCCATGGTCGATCTATCTAGGTGGCTTAGCAAACGTTGATTCTCTATGAACGATAGCTGGATATCCTAGTCATTTCCAAGGCTAGAGCGACGTGCGCATTTAATGCGCAATGATGGTGGTGTTGCACTTTCGTTCAGGTTCACGTGAATCTTAAGCGCGTGCGAGGAATGGGCTCATCTGAACCTTTGATTCGAATCCGAGTAAGCGCCTCTTGGTTTTAACGAGGAGATAAGGTTACAGGTGGAGGGTCCATATTGCATTGTGGGAATATCCAATGGTGGGGGGTTCATTTGTTAAGCCTATGTAAAGAGTTGAAAACCTACTTTGTTTTTTTTTTTTTTTTTTTTACCTTTTTTCACTTTCTAAGATTCTATGAAGCTAAGTATTTGAGACTTTCTTACATCCGAAGCTAGTACCCTTGCAATTTTCGGCGATTGGCTGCTTTTCTTTATTTCGAGACCATTCGGGGATTTGGGTTTTTAGAGTTCGTGTAAGTATATTTCCCATATTGAGGCGTTTTTATCACTTCTTCTGACTTTTAATGGCTTCTTCGTCAAAAAAGAGCGTTGGTGAGGGGTCTTCTGAGGTAGATATGGCTTTAATCTGTGCGGAGGTTGGAATTCCTCTGATCATTCCTACCGAAAGGATTTTAGAGGCGATAGGGGGTTCCCATAGTACAAGGGTAACGTGTGAGGACCCTACTGACAGTAGTATTAGGCGGGGGCCTCTTTGTAGCCCACGGACATAAAGGAGAACGAATTGGAGACCTTTAGGGAGACATACAGAATCCCTGACGATGTAGAAATGTTATTGCCAACCTTAGAAGACACGGCTTGCCTTCTCAGAGAGAGGTGTGTGGCCGTGAGAGAGGTAATCTTAGCCGGGGGCCTAGATTGTCTCTGCATTCATTTTTTAGGCTTATCCTTAGGCAATATAACCTGGCCCCAACCCAGCTAGTGCTTAACGCATGGAGCCAACTAGCAGGGGCCTTCCTTCTTTAGAAGGAGGTCACGCTTGGCAAAGATATGCCTCCCCATGTCTTTCAGACTCGTTTTCCCTAGTCTTCCAGTGGGGGAAGTGATTGTAAGGGGTGGTACTATATGAACCCCCGGGGCTCACATTCCCACTTTATCTGGGGGACCCCTACCTCTATAAAAAATTGAAAGTCTTCTTGGTTTTGGGTTAGGGGTCGCTGGCAAACAGTTGAAGAGGATGTGGTCCCTGAGATAACCATGCCGACCTAGTATCATGAGTATAGTAAGTCGAGCCCCATCTATTTATCATTCCTTATATGCTGTCGTTTTTCTTTATCCAACACTGAACTGATGTGGCATTTTTTGTAGCCGTGGTTGATCGATTCTGGCTCGAACCGTCCGAGTGCACTGCGGTAAGGGCGATTTGCGCATTGCCTATCGAGAAGAGGCACTTCAAGAACGTCATTGCCAAGAGGACCCTATTCGTCATCCATCTATTAATGGCTACAAAGGGTAATGACCGACTCAGCTCATTAATGCAATCCTTTATTATTATGGTCGTCCCTAACTTATTTTGTTTGCAGGTCAACATTACAATAAAGAACAGGTAAAGCCCAACTTGTTCCAGTTACAGAGCCTCTAGGAGGCTCAGAGGAAGAAACCCTTAAGTAGCATCTCAGCTACTTATAAAAATCAGAGGGACAAGCTGGCCCGTCTTTCTAGGGCGAATCCCCTACCTCCTCTATTAAAACTGGGAGAAATGATAAGAAAAATGAGAAGGAAAAGGGTGAGGGCGAGGCTTATGAGTGCAGACCTTTGAAGAAGAAGCTCGTCATTTCAAAGAATGTTGGGCCTCTTTTCCCACCCAAACACCAATCTACTTTGGACAAGTCGCTGAATCGTCCCATTCTTGCCGAGCCCATCTTTGCCTTGAAGATGGTCGAAGCGGAGGAGTCAGTCGAAGAAGGGGTCAACCTGCTGAGGAGGAAGAAGAAAGGAGTAGAAACAAGTGTCCTCAGTGAGGATAAGGCTCAGAATATTTTGGGAATGAGGTCGGATGAGATCGCTCTGGCGGTTATGTAGATGCTCCCCGCTGAGGTCCAAAGGACAACAAAGCTTAGCTACAAGTACTAGACCAACAATTACTCTTCGTATGCTAAGACTTGTGATGTAGCCGACTTAATGGAGGTTGGGCTCGCTTTGTAAGCCCGCTTACAAAGTTTCCTGATCAATGCCTAAATGAAAGTGAATCAGATGTATGGGCTTGTTAAAGATTATTACAATCGAGCCCAAAATGCCAAGTTTGCCTTAATTAAGGCCAAAGCCGAGGCGACCAGTGCTGCCAAAGCTGCGGATGCCTCCAAGTTGAAATGCGCCGAGGCTATGTCTAAGGTAGAGGCCCTTTTGAAGGAGAATGAGGGTTTGAAGGAGGAGGCCCACCTCTATAAGGCTCAGGTAAATGTGTTAACGAAGCTAGTCGAGAACTTCGACAATCTTCAGAAAATAGCTTCATCAGCCTTGGAGTCTGCTAATAAAGAAAATGGAGAGTTGAAGGCTCGCGTTGCCGAGCTCACAGTTGAGGTCTCAACCTCCGATGAGCAATTGAAGAAAGTTGGGGAGGCGACAGTGCATGACTATATAGCCCATTTTCATGAGACAGCAGAATATGAAGGGCTCTAGATTTACTGGAAAAGGGTCACGTACTCTGAGGTCTTCGACAAGCTATCTGAGCTCTATCCTCAAATGGACCTAACTGCAGCGAAGGAAGAATTTTTCCCTGTCGAGCCTTCTACTCCTGCCTCTGAGGTCGAAGATTTGGTGGAAGAGGCTGATACCCACGAAGGAGAAAACCAGCAAGGCGAACCTGCATCTTAGGACAGATCTTTATTGTTATATATGTGTATCGATTCCCTTCTTCCCCAGTGGATGTCAGAAGGGGTGACGGAAATTCTCTTTTATATAGGACTTCATCCTTGAGCACATAATAGGAGGCCTTGCGTCTAATCTCGTGGGCATCTTCCTTATTATCCGGTAAGGCATGATTTTGGAAGTACGCTATGATGGGCCGCTTCCATTGGGGAGTTTCTCTGACCCACATTACTTCTTCCGTTTTGGTAGAGGGTCGGGTGAGTTATTCCACAGGCACGAACTTCAGTAACTCTGAGTCTTTACTGCTTTCAAACTCTTATAGGGGGTCTGCATGTAGGTTCTTAGCCCTTGGAACTTGTGTTAAGATGAACGTTTCGAAGCAATGAATCAGTTCCATCTTTGGCTGCAAAATTGACATTGACCTGGCTTACGACGAGCTATGAATCACTTCGGACCACCAAATTCTTTACTTACATCTCCTTGGCTAACTTGAGACCTGCTAAGAATGCCACATATTTCGCGGCATTGTTGGAGGTTTTAAAATCGAAACGCACTGCACAATTCAGCTTGTAGCCTTTTGGGCTTTCTAGTAGCACTCCTGCCCCTGGGCTGGTTTCTCCAGCGGACCCATTCACAAATAGCGTCCAGGCTGGTGGGTCCGTTGGTTCTATTACCATATTAAGGATTGCTGCTTCTGTGATCTCGGCGACAAAATCTACCACTCTCTGTCCCTTTTATTGCGGTCCTGGGTTGATATGAGATGTTGAACTCACTCAACTCCACAGCCTATTTCATAAGTCTTCCAGATGCGTCTAGTTTTTGGAACACTTGTTTGAGGGAGATGCTCATCAAAACCCGTATGTTGTGGGCTTGAAAGTAAGGCCTCAGTTTTCTTGAAGCGATCATGAGGGATAAAGTGAGTTTTTCTACATCCGTGTAACGGGTCTCCGCGGGTAGGAGGGTTTTGCTAACATAATACACAGGCAACTTATGTTTCCCTCCTCTCACACCAGTACCGAGCTTACTGCGTTAGTACTCACGGCCAAGTATAATAACAAAGTTTTCCCTTCTTTGGGCTTAGAAAGAAGGGGGTTTGTCCCAAGTGCTCATTCGGCCATTTGAACGCCTCCTCACATTCTTCACTCCAGTGAAATCTTTTTCCTTCCTTCAAGGCCTTGAAGAATGGGAGACATCTATTAGTTGCCTTAAAGATGAATCAATTCAGTACCATGAGGTGTCCTGTTAAGCATTGCACTTCTTTTGGCTTACTAGGGGACTTCATGTTTAGCAAGGCTTTAATTTTCTCGGGGTTTTCCTAGCTGGTTCACCATGTAGCCTAGGAATTTTCCTGAAGTGACTCCAAAAGCGCATTTCAATAGGTTCAGTCTCATGTGGTACTTTTTTAGGATGTTGAAAGTGGCTCGTAAATGCCCTATATAGTCCGCTGTTCTGAGGCTATTTACCAGCATATGGTCAACATATACTTCCATTGTTTTGCCCAATAAATCAGAGAACATGATGTTGACCAGCCGCTGATAGGTCGTCCCAGCATTCTTCAAACCAAAAGGCATAACCTTGTCGCAGTATAATCCTCGATCCATAATAAAAGAGGTGTATTCCTCGTCTGCAAGGTGCATGGAGATCTAGTTATACCCTGAATAAGCATCTATGAAGCTTAGTAGTTCGTGACCCGCGATGGAGTCAACTAATTGGTCGATCCTCAGGAGTGTAAAGCTATCTTTCGAACATGTCTGGTTGAGGTTGGAAAAATCTATGCAGACCCTCCATTTACCATTACCCTTATTTACTAGCACTGGGTTAGATATCGGCTTCGAGTAGGCTGCTTCCTTGATGACCCGTTGGATATAAGACTTTGCACTTCTTCTTTTAATGCAACATACCGCTCCAGATTTAGGGCTCTTCTTTTTTATCTGTGATGAGTGAATTTTGGATTCGCATTGAGCCGGTGACAGCTGGTTTTAGGATGAACACCTACCATGTCTTCATGCTTCCAAATCTACTTCGATGACCCCTTCTTCAGGGGCATCTATCGTGTTGACATCTTTTCCTTACTCAAGGGTTAGGCCTTCTTCAGGCGCATCAATCATTTCAGTATCTGATAGGATCATGTTTATGCTCCTGGGTTTTGACTTCCTCAGGGAGCTAAGATAACATTCTCTCAAGCCCATCTGGTTACTTCGCACTGCGATGATTCCTTCCTTGGTAGGAAATTTCATGCAGAGGTGGTGTATAGACGTTATTGCCTCCAATTCTTTTAGGGCAGGTCACCCTAGAACCTCGTGATAAGCGGATCGATAGTCTACTATCAAGAATTCGATGAAATGTTAGGCTCTAAATGGGAACTCTCCCATTTCTACTACTAATGTGATTCATCCTCTAGGAATGATGTTATTTCCAATAAATCCATATAGAGGGGCAGTCATGGGGATGAGCTCATGATCCACAGTCATTTTGTCGAAAGTGGTTCCGAAGAGGTTGTTAACAGAGCTTCCATTATTACCTAACATGCGCTGTAGACCATTTCTGGCCACAACAGCTCGCACCACCAATGCATCGCAGTGGGGGGTAGTGGACTCCTGTGGCATTCTCCTGGGCAAAAGTGATTGGTGGGTGCTTCCAGCGCTCCTATTGGTGCTGTTGATGAGGTAACTTGTCAATGGGGATCTATCGCTTCCATTGCATAGTTTCTCAGAGCATTTTTGGAATTTCCTCCTATATGAAAACAACCAATTATGGTGTCAATTTCCCTGATGGGTGCGTTGTTAATATTGGCTAGGGGGTTCTCTTCTAGGCCTCTGATCCATTGTCCTATTTCTGTCCTCTCTGTGTTCCCTTCGAGGTAACTTGTTTCGACAATTCCTCCTATCTTCGTTGTATCGAGGTCCTTGCCTGAATGAAGAGGCGTTTGTTTTCCTGCAATGGATATTTCTATCCTCGGCAGGGGTGCTAGCAGGTTCTCCATGATATGGCCCGGACAGACAATTCTCAATGTTGTGGCCACTGGTTCAGTGGTACGTGCAATATTGCCTATCCCTGGGCTCTCTTCCTCTGTCCCTACCTCTTCTTCTTGTAGGTTTGGCTGTCTGTGGGTATCAAGTCCAACCTCTTCATATGCCAAAGAGGGTACGACGTTTAACGTGGAAGTAGTCAGTACTTGCCCCAACGTGGGGGCTATGGTGTGTCCTGCTTGGGTCCATTGTTGGTCCACCAAATGGGATACATGACCTCTTCGTTGCCTTTAGGGTAATGGGAGCCCCATTTAGGTTCGATTTCGATGATCAATCAACTTTTCGTTGATGATTTCACTCCTCATCATTTCTACTAAGGCATCGTATGTAGTGGGATTCTTGTTCCACACATCTGTCCAAAATAGGGTATTTATGTTGAGGCCTCCTCTTAATGCGGATAAGGCTTCCCTATCAGTGCCATGTTCATAGTAAGTCATTTCGTCCGTAAAGCGAGCCAGATAACTTTTTAGAGTTTCTCCTACTTGTTGCCTCGTGTCCTGTAGCCTCTGGATATGGGCTTCTCCCTCTTTGCTTAACAAGTACTAGTTTAAAAAGGCTTTCTTTAGATCTTGCCAGCTTTTGATATTGCCAGCTGGGATGCGACTATACCAGATTTTAGTAGTCCATATTAGTGTAAGGTGGAAAGCTCGACATTTTAGTGTGGTGAGGTTCCTCGTAGAGATATTTGAGTCTTATAGTTGTTGAGGTGCTTTGTAGGGTCACCCCTTCCTTCGTACTTAGGTATCTTCGGTAGCACAAAGTGGCTGGGAACTGGGGGCCTCTTTAGTTATTAAGAGAATGACAAACTTTCATCATCGTCATCCAGTTCAAACAACCTACAAGGACCGTCAAAATTGTCCTCCTCTGCTTGATAACGGGGTTGTGATGTTCCCAATTGATTTCTTACATTTGCTGCGTCTCTTCTCTCCCGCCTATTTCTAGGTGGTGGGGGCACCCCTTTAGGTTCATACCCCTGATGTTGTCCTCATTCCATTTAAGTTGGGAGAGATTGTTGTGGCCTATTTCTAGGTCTCATGGGTCTAGTCCAATTGAAGACGCTGACAGACCCTTGGGGCTTATGTTCTTGGGGTTACTCTGGGGAAAATTTCTTCCATAGGGACATCACCTCTATGGTGGCTCATAACATAGTTGGCAGAAGTGTCAACCCCTATTTCTCTTTCTACTAGGTCGTTCATTCTGTACATTTGTAGATACGTTGCTGTATCATTTTCTTCATCCTCCTGATGAAAAGCTCTGTGCTGAGGTGCTTAGGACCCAGCTTGTTGTTGCATTTGCATTTGCATTAGCAATTGCTACATAGCTGCATTTTGTTGGGCCATATTTTTCATGTTGACAGCCATTTCTCCAACTTCCCGTCCCTGGCCTACAGTTGTACCGCCTATTCTATGGTGATGGTGTGGGCGACGCATGTTTACATTCGTGCTGAGAACCTCATCGTCAGAGGCATCCTACTGCCCATTTCCACCATGCGTTCCCTGGTGACTTGAACTCATCGAGTTTCTTTGATTGCCTTTTCGAGATGGTTCTTTGTTCAAGGACCAAAACCTTTCATCAAGGCTTTTTACCAACAACTTTTACCACTAAGATGTACGTGCTTATGGTATCAATGTCTCCCACAGACGATGCCAATCTGTTGACCTAAAAAATGGATTGATGACGTGGCCAACAGAAAATTAGAAATTCACGTCTTTGTAAGCCAAATTGCGATATACTTAAATCAAATTACTAATTATATTGATGAATTAATGAATAGAATTATTCGAAGTGTGTAACAAGTTGTAATGCGATTATTTGGTTGATAAAAAAGGGATCGGTCGTGGAATGTAGTAGAGAGAATATATGTTTACTTTGAATGTGTAAACTTGCATTAGCTCTCAATGATGTTAAGTGTGGCTTTTTATACTCAATGTAAAGGGGGATGGAGTCCGTTAGATGTCCAAGCACATGGGTAAGTCAGATCCAAAGGTCCTTATTGATGTCAATCAATCAAACCATTTAATGTTGAAATCATCATAGCTCTATTTACAGGCTAAGAATTTGACGGTGTAGGTATGCATATGAGGCCGTGACAGTGCATTGTCTTGTCAATCACTTCCTAAGGCCCGCTGTTGTTTTGACTAACCCCGCCTCGACAGGGGTAGGCTCGTACCGAGGGCCCCACAGAAAAGGGGGTCGGATGGGCAGCTTTTATGCTGAGTTCGCCTCGGCACGCGTAGAATCGGGTCGCCCACCTTTGTGCTATGTGTGGCTTTGCTCGCTTGCCACGTGGTGTGTTTATTTTACGATTATTTATATGAGTAACATTTTCTTTTCTGTAATTCCATAATTTATTTCTCAATAAGAAGGCAAAAAAATTGAATGAAAAATTTCCTTATTAATCAGTTTTTACTATATAAAGAATTGGATTGTAATTGACAATTTGATGTCTCCACCACTGCTCGGTGTTGGGGAGGATGGGAGTCAAAGTAATGCGATGCTGCTGGCTTCTTTTGCCTCATTAGAAAGTATATGCAAGAACGGAGCAGACCTCGAGCCTCGAGGAGCGTAACTACACGGGGTTGTCGGATTGTTCATCGGTGAACAGCTCTAATGTTTCCACCACATTGTAAGACAATAGCAGCAAGGATCTGAATTTGAAGGCTACAGAGCTTAGGCTCGGGCTCCCAGGATCCCGGTCTCCTGAGAGGGGTTCAGAGCCTTTCCCTTTGAACTCTGTAAAACTTGATGAGAAGCTGCTGTTTCCACTGTGTCCCACGAAGACAGTTGTTAAGGGCACAAAAGAGGGTTCTCTGATGCTATGGATGGATTCGCTGGGGTACAGAACTATTCATGTTTGCAAAGTGGGATGTACTTTTTCTTCTGCTTCTGGCTTATAATTTAACCAATGTATTTTGGAGGTAAATTTGATGGTGTCGTCAAGACCTTCTGTGAGCTCAAATGCTAAAGTAGGTTCTGTGAAGGAAAACCCTGCAACCCAACTAGCAAAAATGAAAGAAGCAATGTCCCAAAATGCGGCTGAAGAGATACCTGATACCTCACACTAAAAGTGAGAAAATTTTTAACCATGTCAACGGGGCAAATAATGATAACAGTGCCCCTTCTGCCAAGTAAGCATAGATGGTCTATATAGTATCTAAATAATTATGACCTTGATGGCTTAGAATCCTTGTTTTTTATCATTAGTCCATTGCAGGGCACAAGTTACTGGTTGGCCACCTATTAGACAATTTAGGAACATCAGGTAGTGTACTTTTTGTCAAGGTCAGCATGGATGGCGTCCCTTACCTGAGAAAAGTGGACCTCAGAACTTACTCTGCTTATCAGGAGCTCTCGTCTGCCCTTGAGAATATGTTCAGTGGCTTTACTATAGGTGCTGCTATTTAAAGTTTTAATCTGCGAAAAGGCACCAATGTTGGGAGATTTTCAGCTTTGTGTTTGATATTCTACAGAAGGTTCCAGTTACTGCTTTTTTATATGATATCAGATCAGAAAGCTTCTCATGGAGCTCCAAGCAAGGAGATGTTGGATGAGAACAAACTGAACAATATGTTGCGTTGATCAGAATATGTTCTAACATATGAGGATGAAGATGGCGACTGGATGCTTTTGGGTGATGTCTCTTGGGAGTAAGCTCTAATTCACTGTTTCTTTCATGCTTAACAATTCATCAGCTTTTGATTGTAAGCTTAGTTATATCTTATTTTTTAATTTTGACTAATTATATGTCCTAGCATTATTCTTCCAATCTTGCAAAAAAAATAAGAATGATGAAAATTTTTAGTTAGTATTTTCTTAATTACATAAACTCGGAATTCAATTTCGAATAGGACTTTTAATTTTTGTTATTATCTAGATGTTATATGTTAATTATGATTAGAGTCATTAATTAGAGCTAGTCATTTATTAGGTTCTTTAGTTATTATATATAAGGGTTGTAGCCCCCTTGGCTACAAGTGAATCAACAACCCAATTCTCCTCACAGTAAATGTGGAAAACACTATCACGGTCAAATGAGAGGTGTCTGATGTGTCAAAATGATCTGAATCATCTATAGTGACTTAGTGAACAACTACAGATGAGTCAGCTTCCACCCATATGTTAGATAATTCAAGTTGTCTATCAAGTAAAATTTCATTCAAAATAGCATACAACTCAGCCTTCAAAATAAGCAGTCTCCATATGATGACGAGAAAGTCCTAATGTAGTGTCTATCATGGTCTCGAATAATGCTTCCACCACTAACAAAACTACCCCTGATGCATTCATCGGTGTTGCTCTTGTAAGATCCACGAGAGGGATATGCTGATGAACCAATATTGGGGGTAATGGAGGAGAAAGAGTCAAAGAAATACCAAAAACTGGAGTGATAGCTAACTCCCCAGGCCAATGAACAAGTTGAAATAAACGACCCAAATGGAGAAGTAAAATCATGAGGTAGACTCTAAATGATCCGCCTAGGCTCCACGCTTATCTTCATGTGCTTCACATCATTCCTCTCACCTATGGACCAAAATTTGCAGTAGAAATTCAATTGATCCTTGATAATGCAAGTTCCTGCTAATCAGCAATTCTCTTCTCACTTGTAAAAAATAGGTAAAATAGGTCAGATGACTTTGATATTATTATCATCCTAATCTGAATTGCATGATTATCACATTCAGCTTAAAACCTGTTAGTTTGATG
>CAIGRH010032716.1:0-10489 GCA_903798295.1 Fraxinus nigra | reverse complement strand
GAAGTCTAGATTTTAGAACTACTTTTGAATTAAATTAATTTATAAAGTTGTATCTTCCGATTAGAGTGATGGGATGAAAGCCTTTAATTGAGTTATAAAACTGAATAATTGATGTGAATGATCTGATCCAACTGGAGGAATTTTGACGCTTCACTGTTTCAAATAATTGATTTTAACTTTGCTACTTCAACATTGAGTTTACTACAAATTTAAGACAATAACTTATCCCTTTTTGGAACCTTTAAGAGTTAAGCATTTTTCATCTCCCTGTGGATACAACACCCTAAAGTTGCACTACAACTACCATGTTATTCATTGGGTGTAATCAAATCCAAAGACCTTTTGTCCCTTCACAACTATGTCACACACATCTATGAACAAAACAAGCTTACCTGGGTTTATTTTCTTGAATTTGCTTCTACTTCCAGGAGAGTAAAAAGGTAACCAAAAAAATGAACATTTTTTCTCTTTTCAAGGTTAAAATCTGCCCCGAGGTTGAAACATGCAAAGTAGTCCTCCCATCCAAATTCCTCACAAAACCCTTTTGGCCTGGACCCTCATCTCTCAATTCTGGAGGTTTTGAGTTTTTGGGTTTAATTCAAAAACAAGGAGGAAAAAAAATTGGGCCCCCTAAAATGCTGGGCATGAAACGAAAGCCTCATGGGCCTCTCCTCAGGTCCAGCCCTGATTAATTTTAAAAGCACCTTTTCCAATTAATGGTCAGGATTTTTACACATTTGTAGGTTGTTAAAGAAGTTGTCATGTGGAAGTGTACAAGAAGCATAATTGTATTGCAATTGATGGTGTTGACGTGATCAATCCTTATTGGTTGGTGATGAACTTTAGCCCCTGTCTGACAATCATTATCGAGAAAAATAGAGTTTTAAATAGTGATTTTTAGGAGAATGTGTGCTTAAAAAGGAGGAATAAGTTTTGAGTTTACGTACATAATATTTTATTGTATGAATATGTAGTAAAAAATGAGCGTGTAGAATAAAGAGTTTAAAAATAATGGTTGTCAAACAGTAGCTTAATAAGGTTTGAGGGTTGTTATTTTCAATCTTCTTGTGTTTTCCTACTTACATGTTGACCTTGATTTCTGTTGTGCAACACGGTCAATGGATCTTAACTTTATTTACGTTCACGTATAAGGCTGTTGCATACTTCAGTAAACTGTTAAACGCACATAGCCTTCTCCAGAAGTGGAAAAGGCGATCTCGAGTATTTCGACAATCAAATGAGTTAAATATAGATATATATTTAGGTGTGAGATGAAAAATAGACCCAAGCCACAAGGATATGTATGATCCCGGGTTATAGAGACAATACCAAGCTAAGTTACTATTTAGAATGTAAAATTGCATTACCTGTAAATTGCACTAAGCCCCCATTTGGCCCCCATTAATTTATAATATATTTTTCTTTCTCCCTTTAATCACACATTCTCCAATAAAATAATATACTCATAAACCAAAAATATATATTTTTTCAACCACACATTCTCCAAAAAAACACTATTTCAAAAATTATAATATCAAATAACGTGGGTCAAACTGGACTAAGTGTTAGCTTTTATAGTAGATGGGAAAATGTGGTTACTGTTGGATGAATGATTCTAGAGGTCGATGCCTTAACCTCTTAGGCGTCACCTCTCGAGTCCTAAGTTGAGATTGCATTTAATTATTTTGAAAAGTAGCCACTCTATGGCCTATGTTTGACATTTGAAAAGTAGACTAACAAATTGACTGAGATGTCTCTGTTGCAAAGATATGAAATCAATCGATCATACGAAGATCTCTTGGATGGGGCGAATTTATGGAAGATACTTTCCAAATCCTTATTGCTTGAAAAATGGGTTTACCTCGATCATAGAGGTTTGGCCTCTACATGTTGCTTCGACTGAGATGAAGTCATTACTTTGACTTCCTTTATTTGATTGCCTCGATTAGGCTAAGTAACCAGACGATGTGAAGTGTGGATTTTAGGTGGCTTCTTATTATTTTCTTATTTAGCTACAATCAAATCAAAAATAAAAAATTCATAAGATGAGGTGCAAGATTATCTTTAAGAATTACAGTCGAATAATTACACTTCATTTTTATTATTCTTGTTAAAATTTGGGTGGGACTCGAACTTTTGAAAATAATTGAAAGTTCTAATTAAAGTGCACATTAATTAGAATCTTATTTGGAATGCAATTGTGAAATCATATTTAAGTTTTCTTGGAAAATTCTAATTGAAGTTCTACTTGGAAATTCATTGGGAGTAGGAATTTGTGTTGTACTTGAAGAAGACTTTGGAATAAAGAAAAAGTTATTGGAAGGAGTTTGGGTCGGAAGCGCCTAGGTGCCACAATTGTAAATATTAATAGCAAGGCGCTAGTCTCTGCTCTAGTAGTGGTGTCGCGGTGCCATATGTTATGCTCCCTTCGCTATTTTGGTCTCCTTTTCATTTTGGTTTCCCTTTTTTACATTCTAATTCATCTACAACTCTGTTATAAGAGTTTGAACGTTCTCCATATATTCACTATATATAATTGGCTCTTCATTATGATTTAGTGAGAAGTTAGAAGTTGTTATTCTTTCTCCATATTATAATAAAATTTCCATTCTCTCCATAACAATTGGTATCAGAGATTTTGGTATTGAAACTCTTGGGAAGATCGATGTTTTTTCGTGATAGCAACAATGAAGTATGATATTTCGTATTAGATCGAAATACAATATTCTCTTTGTAGCAGGTAAACGTACGAGTAGTACTCGCTCAGATGGATTTAGATGACGCGTTGTTGGGATTTGATAAGATGTCCACAACTTGGATTACGGAGGAGAAACAATGGAGGGATTGAAATGTCATATCTCAAATACATCTTCATCTTTTCAATAATATTTTTCAGGACGTTTTGAAAGAGAAGTCAGGCGTTGCATTATGGTTAAAATTAGATCAATTATGTATTACAAAGAGTCTTATTAGTAAATTGTATCTGAAGCAACGTCTATATTCTCATTATATGACAGAAATTATATCTCTTAAGGATCGCCTAACTGTTTTTAAAAAATCGCCGCCGATTTTCGGAGGTGAAATATGATGAAGAAGACTTGGGATTGATTTTGTTGTGTTCATTTCCCGCCTCATACATGTCTGTTAGAGGTATGATTCTATATAGTCATAATTCTCTCACCATCGAAGAAATCTACAATGCTCTATATTCAAATGAGAGATAAAGCATCTTGTAGGATTTGGGGATCATGGAGATGATCTTATTATTCGTGGTGGTCGTTCGAGGTGCAAGTTAAAATTTAACTTCAAATTTTATAATTGTTGCAAGAAAAAGGGGCACTTGGTAAACGATTATTATAAGTTGCAGAATAAATTAAAGTCAAATACAAATCAACAATCAGAAACTTCAGGGGAATCAAGTATTGCAAAAAATCCTAAAAGTGATGGATAGCTTCTACTTAGACTGACTACAACTCCAAACATGATGAGGCTTGGATTTTGGATATAGCTTGCATTTTTCACGAGTCACCCAATCGGGAATTGTTTTTAACATGTGTAGAAGTTTCAAAAGGTGTTGTGATGACCGATAATAACACATCTTATCGGATAGTTGGTATTAGTCGAGTCAGAATAAAGATGTTTGATGGGACGATTATAACACTTGATACAGTGAAACATATTCCAGATTTGAAGAGAAATTCTATCTCCTTAAATACTCTCTATTTAAAAAGGTACATGTACACCGTTGAATGTGGATTTTTGAATGTTATCAAAGGAACCCGTTTTGTGCTCACGTAACATAAAAAAATCTCATTTATATTCTTGTAGGGTTATACATAATATTCGAGTAATTAGCATATTTTAAGAACTCAGGCAGATTTATAGTTGGCTTCTGTACCATTGGAGTCTAATTTGGGGTCTTCTTTTAAGAATACATCTCAGTTGAATTTTGAATCTATGGGTAAATCCGCATTGCCACCATTACGATAGTTACATTGTATTCAATTGCTAGAAATAAACCAATTTTTTTCATAAGATTCCACATATGTACAGTGATTTTGTTGATGATTTGAATGGGGGTTAAGGATGTTGATTCAAGTCAAGATCCTTATTTTGATACATTCAATTGTGATTATATTATATGGCTTGTTTCAGCATTGTTTGGTGATTATTAAATCACTTTTGCCCATATTTATGATAGCAGAGGTGGAGAATATTTCCAATTGGAATTATTGATAGAGAATTTTTGTTTATGTTTTTCATTGAAGAGTTTAAATTTATTTCTTGCAACGGAATTTGACTCCAAGTGGAGAATTTTTTGAAGTTTTTTTCGTTGCAGCAGAATTCGTGTCAAAGTGGAGATTATTGGAATTTGACTCCACGGTTTCAATATCCTCTATTTGTTCACTATATATAGTTAGCTTTTCATTATGATTTAGTGAGAAGTTAGAAGTTGTTAGATAAATTATAAACACATAATCTTTGTATTCGTTTTCCAAATTATAATAAAATCTCAATTCTCTAAAAAATATTTTATTCTTGTGCTCTTGTTTACTTCATATTATGGCTATAATCTCTTTTAAAAAAAAGAACTAGTTTTAGAGCATTCTAGTCCATCACAATTGACATGTCATATTAGTTTGATAAGAACAAAGTTTAAATTCAATGATTAACTACAAAGCTAAATAAGATTTAGTGACATATAACATATTATACAGTTGGAAGTACAACTGGAAGAAGCTAGAGCTACTGGAAGAACAACTAGAAGAAGCTAGAGTTACAAATCGAAGCTGGAGCAACTAGAGCCAACTGGAGCTAGAGCTGGATTTATTAATTAGTTAGTTAGTTAATCCACGTGTCCATCTTGTATTGGTCTGGATAGTTAGTTAGATATCTTTCTATTTAAAGGAACACTGTAATGTACTGTAAAATAGACTCTTCTTTCCATAATTGAAGAAAACATGTTCAGCTCAATTCTCTTCTCAATTTGTTCAATATGGTATCACAGAAACATTTACTTCATTCATTCCATTTTCTGTATATTGGATCATTGTTATTGATCTCCTTCCTTTCTAATCACCTATATTTCTGCTTGATCATGGCACTTGTAGCAGATACACATAATCCTCCTTCATCAACGAGCAATTCTGCCATTGATGATGGATCTAGTCTATACTTCATTCACCATTCAGACAATCCACGACTTGTTCTTGTTTCACAGCTCCTGACCGGTGACAACTATGCTTCATGTAGTAGAGCAATGGTGATTGTATTGTCTGTGAAAAACAATATTGGTTTCATTAATGGATCCATATCTCGACCTCAAGATAATGAGGATCTACTTAATCATTGGATCTGCAACAATAACATTGTCATTTCATGGATACTTAATTCAGTTTCTAAAGAAATTTCTGCTAGTATTATCTATTCAGAATTTGCTAATGACATATGGCTCGATCTAAAGAAGAGATATTAGCAGCGCAATGAACCATGTATTTTTCAATTAAGGCGTGAATTGATGAACCATACACAACGACAATCTTCTGTGAGTTCATACTTTACAAAATTTAAGATAATTTGGGAATAACTTAGCAATTACATGCCAATATGTTCGTGTGGAAGGTGTAACTGTGGGGGATCTAAGAAACTTGTTGATAATTATTAAACAGAATATGTGATGTCGTTCTTAATGAGTTTAAATGACTCATTTGCTTAAGTCAGGGGACATCTATTACTCATGGATCCCATACCCCCATTAACAAAGTGTTTTTTTTTTTGTTTCTCAAGAAGAGCACCAAAGAAATATTAGTACAACTTCCAATGCCACCATTATATCTGAATCTATGGCGTTTTATGTTGGAAATGACATCAAGAAGGTTAATACTAGGCGATTGCACAACAAGGTTCAGAGGGAAAGAATGGCCTATGTAACATACTGTGGATTTTATGGCCATTCCGTGGATAAATTCTATAAATTACATGGTTATCCTCTTGGATATAAGACCAAACAGAAGCCTACCTCTAGTACTCAATCTGGTGCAAACAAATTGCTAAATTGTGTTGTTGCTAATCAAGTCTCTAAATCTAATTCAGAGCAACCACAGAGCAGTATAGGAGATTTCACGTAGACACTGAATCAGGACCAATATTAGCAACTAATGAACATGTTAAGCAGTCATTTAGCATCGACGAAGTGGATACTGGTGCCTATAATTTACACTCGAATCAAGTATCAGGTACTTGTTTATCCACTTCTAATAGCATGTTGCTTAATTTTCCTAAAAATTGGGTGGTGGATTTTGGAGCTAGCCGCCACATTTGTTCTCATTATTCTACTTCATTATCATGAAACCGGTACATAATACTTTCATTTCTCTGCCAAATCATGAAAAGGTCTCAGTTAAGTTCACTGGTACAGTGAAAGTTGCTCCTAATTTGATGTTAAAGGATGTACTATATGTCCCACAATTCAAATTCAACACGATGTCAGTGAGTTCTTTAACTAGGAATTTACACGTGGAGGTAAAATTCCTTACTAACTCATGCTTTATTCATGATTTGCACAACTAGATGATGATTGGCAATGGTGAAAGATTGGATGATCTATACATATTAAATGGTATTTCATTTGATGTAATATAGAGTAGTTGCAGGAGTTTATTTCAAAATGCATCAGTTTCTTCATCTGTAAATAATGTGAATGCTTATGTTTGGCATCACAGACTTGGGCACTTGTCTTTTCAGAAGTTAAATTTGTTAAGAGACCAATTGCATAATGATTTGTAAGAAAGACAAGAACCATGAATCAGTTCCTTGTGATATATGCCCTTTAGCCAAGCAAAGAAGTCTCTCTTTTAGATCTTATAACCATATACTCCTAATGCATTTGATCTGATTCACTGTGATACATGGGGGCATTATCATGTCCCTACGCACTCGTGGTACAAATATTTTTTGACACTAGTAGATGATTGTACTCGTTTCACTTTGGTATATCTTATGAAATACAATTCAAATGCTCATTTCATCATTGCTAGATTCTTTCAAATGGTTGAAACTCAGTTCCTTAAGTCTATCAAGAAATTCAGATCTGATAATGCTCTTGAGTTGCAGTTTATTGAATTTTTCAATTCCAAAGGAGCTCTACATCAATTTTCCTGTGTGGAAAGACCTGAACAAAACTCAGTGGTAGAGAAAAAGCACCAACACCTTCTCAATGTTGCTAGAGCTTTATATTTTCAGGTTCGAGTTCCTATCCACTTCTTGGGGGTGTTTTCTAGCTGTCACATTTCTTATTAACAGAACACCAACTTCGATTTTACAAAATAAATCTACTTTCTCTCTACTATATAATTTTCCACTGGACTATTCTTCACTTAAGAGTGTTTGGTTGCTTATGCTTTGCTTCCACTCTACCCTCACAAAGGTCAAAATTCCATCCTCGAACTAAGGTGTGTGTATTTGTTGGTTATCCCCTGGAATAAAGGGCTATAAACTCTATGACATTGCTTCAAAATCTTTTCTAATCTTTAGGGATGTTGTTTTCCATGAACAATTTTTCCCATTCCATTCTCTAACTCATGAATTAGATGATGTTGATCTTTTCCCATAGATTGTATTACCAAAATTTGCCTGTGATATTCCAACTTATAATCCACATGCCCTCTCAAACTTTGATTCTGGTATTTCCACCAATGATTTACCTAATGCATCACCTTCTGAAGTGCCAAATGAAGTTGCCAGCAATTCAAGGGATTCAGAATTTGATTATTCTCCTATTAATCATCATCTTTCTATTAATAATCCATCTATAGATCCTATTGGAATTAGAAGACCCTCTAGGACTAGTAATCTCCCTTCATATCTCAGGGACTTTCATTGTAATCTCTTGAAAAATTCTCAGCAATTCTTTGATAAATCACCATATCCACTTTCCAAATACATATCATATAATCGTTTTTCTCCTGATACAACAACTTTCTCCAATCCGTTTCCTCAATTTTTGGGCCCCAATTTTATCATCAAGCTATAAAATTTGATCATTGGAGAGATGTTATGGCATCTGAATTGAGAGCAATGAAAATAAACAAAACTTGGTCCATCACCAGTCTGCCTAAGGGTAAACACTCTATAGGCTGCAAATGGGTTTATAAAATCAAGTATAAATAAGATGGCAGCATAAATAGATACAAAGCTCGATTGGTAGCAAAGAGGTATACTCAACAAGAAGGATTGGATTTTGTCGAGACTTTTTCTCTTGTTGCTAAACTAGTAATTTCCAAAGTTCTTTTAGCTATTGCAGCATCGAATAAATGGCATATCACACAAATGGATGTTAATAATGCATTTCTCAATGGTGATTTATTTGAAGAAATCTATATGGATCTTCTAATGGAATATAATAAACAAGTCAATATTGGTAAGCAGGTGGAGCACTTGGTATGCAAACTTCATAAATCAATATATGGTTTGAAACAAGCATCAATGTAGTAGTTTTCAAAGTTTTCAAATGCTCTTATTCAACATGGATTTTACCAATCAAAATCTGACTATTTTTTGTGTACCAAAGGGTCTGGTAGTTGCTTTGTAGCTTTGATAGTTTATGTAGATAATATCATTATTACCGGACCTAATCATCAAGCAATTGAATCTCTAAAGAGCTTTCTGCATAGCCAATTCAAATTGAAAGACCTTGGGCAGTTAAAGTATTTCTTGGGTTTGAAGATTGCTAGATCATTTAAAGGCATTTTCTTATCTCAACGCCATTATACTCTTCAAATTCTTGAAGACACATGTTTTCTAGGTTGTAAACTTGTTGTTTAACCCATGTATCAGAAGATTCGTCTCAGTTTATTTGAGGGTGAGCTTCTTAATGATGCTTCAAAGTACAGAAGGCTTGTTGGTCGACTGTTATACCTCACCATCACAAGGCCTGGTATTAAATTTGCAGTCCACAAGCCGAGTCAATTTGTGCCTCAACCAAGACAGCCACATTTGGATGCAGCTCATCACCTATTGCAGTACATCAAATCTACTCCAAGTCAAGGGATCTTGTTTTCTGAGATTCTTCTTTTCAGTTGCGAGCTTTTTCAGATGTAGATTGGGGGTCTTGCCTTGATTCAAGGAAATCTGTTGTGGGGATTTTGTGTATTTCAAGGAGACTTATTGATTTCATGGAAAGACAAGAAACAAACAACTTTGTCCAGATCCTCAGCTGAAGCAGAATACCGTGCATTGGCATCTACTACTACTGAATTGATATGGATTCACTAGTTGCTTATTGATTTCCAGATTTCACCAGTCATTCCTGCTTTAATTTTTTGTGATAATCAAGTAGCTATTCACATTGCCTCTAATCTAATTTTTCATGAACATACCAAACATATCAAGATTGATTGTCATTTTGTAAGAGACAAAGTTGCTGACGGTTTTATAAAACTTTTACCTATTCGAATACAACACCCCCTGCTTCACTTCTATTTCCCTTATTATCTAAAATGGCTATCATCATCTTCATTGTCCATCTTGAGGGGGGAGTAATAGATTATACATCTGGAAGTACAATTGAAAGAAGCTGGAGCTACAAACCCGAGTTGGAGCAACTGGAGCCAACTGGAGCTAGAGCTAGATTTGCTAATTAGTTAATTAGTTAATCCACGTGTCCATTTTGTATAGGTCTGAACAACTAGTTAGTTAGTTAGTTAAATTTAGTTAGATATTTTTCTATTTAAAGGCACATTGTAATGCACTGTAAAATAGATTCTTCTTTCCATAATTGAAAACATTAAGCTCAATTCTCTTCTCAATTTGTTCAATAACATATATATCATATTTGTAAGAATTTGGGCCTCCAATCAACAGTATTCCGGGCTCAGTTTCCCAAACCAATCGACACCACAATAGAGAACCAATATCCCAAATCACCCACGCCCAACCGGTTGCTACGGTTTGCCCACTAAAGACGGTCACTGGTTGCCCACAAAGGGCTGGTGTTGTTAGTGTAGTAGCTTCAAGGTCAAACCACAAAGGAAAGGAGGAGAATGAAAAGACAAGCACGGTACAAATGGGAAGCTCAATGGAGGCACAACTTTTCTCTCAAAATCTCACAGCTACACACTTTTTCACACGCTAAACAATATAGAAACGGGTAGCATAAATAGGTAAATAATGGGTTTTTAGGTTAATCAAATTAGAGGCCCAATAGGTAACATTTTAGTGGGCTACCAACCAAAAAGTCTTCCAAGGAATTGGGTTAGGCCATGAGCAACACTATTTTAATTAGGTTGCTTCAAATCGCCCAAGTGAATTACGAGATAGGTTTAGACAATTGTGGTGTCAACATTTTACTTCATTCATCGGCCGAGGCCTATTAAGTATATTACAATTAAAAGCCGATTAACATCATAGCCCGAGATTTATTGGGTATCAAAAACCCAACAAATCTCCACCTTGATTCCCAATAAATATGCAAGCAAACAAAACACATAGT
>CAIGRH010032700.1:0-11609 GCA_903798295.1 Fraxinus nigra | reverse complement strand
ATTCAGTTTACTACACAATGGTGATCGGGTATTAAAATGGTTGATTTACTACACATTGCACAGCAGGAAGGTTCATGCTTTTACGTTTTATAGGTTCAAGGCGTTGAAGATATAATTTAAATATAGTAATTAGTCCCTTTTGAAGGGAGTAAGCATTCGGGTACAGTAGTTCAAGAGACGCATTTTCACATTGTTTTCCATTATTTGATTTTGTTTATAAGGTACTTGTAGCTGAACTTGAAGGTAAATCTGCAGTACTATATTTCTGCTCGAACACATCCAGTGAATGTCTTGCCTTTACTCCGAAGTTTGTTGAAGTTTATTGAAGGTTGAAAGAAGAGGGGGAGGATTCCGAGATCGTGATGATACCGAGATCGTAATTTGAATTTAAATGTTGATGTGATGGATAACAGTCATATTTTTCATTTTAATGAAATAATAATGTAGATCAAACGGGGCCTAAAGCAAGATAAATTGGACCAAATGTAAATCATTTATATATTGACTTCAATAGTACTTGTTCTCATTCTTTGTTGAGAATTTTATTTTTTTAAAAAAATCTAGATTATGTTAATAAAATTGTTGTTAGTTATTTGTTATGTGATTTTAGTTTTTTACTAGTTAATTTTCATTTAACTTGAAAAAGCTCGACCTAGCTCAATAAATGAAAATTGTTCAAAGGCTGTCACGACTTTATTTGAGGATAGAAAGTAGCGTTCCTTTTCAAAGGATAACAGGTGCAATTAGAAGAGATCGATCGGTTTTTAAAACAGCCAGGCAATTGAAAGTGCATATTTGAAAATAAATACGCTCTATTTTCATTATAAAGATATATGACGTTAGGATGACATAATTTTTCATGATGAGTACACAGAGCGGCATTCTATCATTCTTTAACAACAATAAATTCTAAACTACCGCTTTTTGTTTTGCCGAGCAAAGCAAAAATGGCCCACACTTTCAAAACTTGACGTGACCCGTGAGACCCACCAGGAAATATATGACCGTTATTGCAACGTTCCAAATCACCGTATTCAAATATCTTTTATTCCTTGTTACCGTTAGGCCACACCCGCTCTCAATCTTTACCATTTGCAGTACCTTCTTGTAAGCATGAAATCGCCGTGATTTCAATAAATTTAAATTCTAAAATATAAGTTTCTTTTTTTAACAATCTTCTTATTTTTTGATCGAAAATACATTTTCTTCAAAATTAGAAGCTGCAGGCTTCCCCCTCCCCCATTTTCTGGGTTTCTTGATCAGAAAAATCAGTCTGCTGTTTTATCGTCATCTTTATTTCCTCGATTTGTTGTTTTCCGGGTGTTTGAAAAAGATCATGGCGGCGCTGGCGCCCGGGATTTTGTTGAAGCTACTGAATGGGATGAATACAGGGGTGAAGCCCACAAGTGAGCACAGGAGTTCACTTTTACAGGTTACTGATATTGTTCCTGCAGATCTTGATGAAAAGAATCTTTTGCCAAAACACGGGTTCTACATCAAGGTATCGGATTCTTCGCATTCAATTTATGTTAGTTTACCTTTTGAGCAAGATGATCTTGTTCTAAGCAACAAAATGCAATTGGGACAATTCATTTACGTTGATAAATTGGAGCCCGGATCGCCTGTTCCCATTGTTAAGGGTGCAAAGCCACTTCCTGGGAGGCACCCATTAGTTGGAACGCCGGAACCATTGATGGGATTGAGACAAAAGGGAGAGAAAAGTGAGCAAAAAATCAGAGCTCCTAGAAGGGGCTCTTGGGGAATAGGGCCTAATGGGGGTGAGAATAATTCCTCGCCAAGTGTTTTGAAGCCAGTTCCTTTGGATTTTGATCAATGTACACCAGTTAAAGAGAGGCCGCCTAGTGCTGTGAAATTTGCTGCTAATTTTCCTATGTCACCAATGATTCGAGGGAGAACACCGCGAGATGGAAGCGCTGGTGGGGTTTTTAGGTCGTCGGTTCGTGGTGCGCTTTTGTCTAAAATGGTGGAGACTAAAGGAGAAAGTCCATTGATTAGGAAAAGTTGTATAACACCCTCTACGTTTAAGTATTCAAGGAGCAAAAGTGTCTGTGATGGAGAACCAAGGATTTTGAAAACTCCCTTCAACACAGCTGTAGGTACACCTTTCCCTTATAAATTATATTTAGACTAATACTGTATCCAAAATGGTTGAAAATTGAAAACTATACTACTTTTCTATGTTTCTCAGGAGAAAGAGAGTTCAACTCCACCTCCGAGTTTGCGGAATGCAAAAATGGCAGCTTCTCCCACAGTTACTGGATATGCACAGAGTGACTCGAATTCAAAGATGACTTCACAATCACAATCTCAACCTTGTTATTCGGCCTCTCCGAATACCAGTCTTCCCATGAATTTACCTGGAAAAATTAGCATGCTCGGAAAGGTGAATCCTTAATTCCTTAATAGTACGTTCACAATGTGAATTAGACAGCACTCGATGGTATTAAAGATAGAATATAAGTATCATATATATCTTGTTTGGTAGGACGAACTACTACATAATACTGAGTCTTTATTGCTGATGTGTATTAGGAAGCGGTGCAACAGCGAGAAATAGCGCAGAAGATTGCCCTACAAGCACTGAGAGATGCTACAGCAACTGAAAATATTGTTCGTTCTCTCAAGTACAAATTGTATCCTTAAACCCTTCTCTGTTTTGTTAAGATTTATATAAACTTATTTAATCTCATTTTGTTGCTCGTAGGATGTTCTCGAACTTGATAAAATCGGCTAAACCAGAAGCCCCTGCAGCTTGTTTCGATCAGTTTCTCGAGTTTCACAGCCAAATTGCTCAAACGGTGGCTGAAATGGTGTCTGTTCAAGCAGCAACTGAAATGGTTCAAACAAAAAATGAAGAACCAAAGAAAATAGTGGGAAAATACCTCGAAGAAGATTGCTCTATTTTACATGAAATAGTCTACAATTCAATGGATCAGCAAGAAAAATCAGAGCCCAATGCATCAAAAAGAAGAGCCACGCTTTACAAATCAATCGCAACTTTTCCTGAAAGAAACGAGAAGAAGACGATTTTTGGAAAACATTTGAGATCCTCGAATCTTAACCAGAAGGCGAGTTTAGAAAATAAGGGAGCAGCCGCTGAAACTGAAACTGACGAAAACGTGAAACCGGCTTCTTCTTGCAGCATATCGAATACCATCAATCTGGGAAAGCAGATTGAAACTGAAGCTGGAAACTGGTTTATGGAATTTCTAGAGAAAGCTTTGGAAAAGGGCATGCAAAAATCTAAAGGAACAGGAGAATCCGATGCTGGAAAAGTTCCACAATCACTTATTTTGAAGGTGATTAACTGGATAGAGGTGGAACAAAGCTATCCAAGTAAGAGGCCAGTGCATCCTAGAGCTGCACATATAGCCAGGAAGTTTAGGATTAAGATGAAGAACCCTTGATCACTAGGATCATCTAGAAAGGGATTTATAGATCAAAAATGGCTTGAAATTTTGTGTTTTTTTACCAATGTTGTGTGAAGAATTATATTTTATAAATATAAAGATTGATTAGAAGTTGTTTCCTATTCTAATCTTAGTTATTTTAGGTGGATTGGATTTCATGTCAATTTTAATTAAAAAAAATGCTTGGACTAGGAACAAATTTTGGTGGTGCTTGTATGTCGTGATGTTTCTTGAAACGGCTCTCGTGTCTCCCTTCAGTTCCAAGTTATCACTGTGTTAAGTTCGACCTTTCCTCTAGGCATCTTTAGAAGACCGTGTGCGCCAAATTACAGGCTTTTGTGGTGCTAAAATTATACTTCGACTAAAATAATGTGGTCAGTCAGGTCCTATTTACATAAACATTCTAATGAAAATTCATTTTTGTGAGGGAAATGCAGAAGTTATTTGTCAATTGTTTACGGATTGCAGGTGTCCTTGTTTCAGTTTTATGAGTTCTAGACTTCCAGTGATCAAGTACTATAATGATCTGAATTCAGGCTTTAAACGAAGAGATGGAAGAGAAAAGTGAACTAACCGGAAAGTTATGGAAATCAACCTTTATGGGGCATTGTTGGAACAGGGACTGGTATCCGATTATTTTGATTACAGGCTTCAACGTCTTTGAATGTAAAAGTAGCGATAGGTGCCTCTTCGTGTTAATGATTTTGGCTCCCAAAACTCTCCAGTTGCAAGACTGCAGGGTTTGTGCTTGTTTTGTATTAACTGGTTAGTCTGGCAATTGGTTCTGTGGGTCCTTTAGTTCATTGATGACATGTTTTGTCAGAAGGATAGACTTATACTGGACTAATATGAAGAATGTAAAGACGTTGAAAACCGTCTAGTACCATTTACTAACCAAACAAAACATGCACAGAATTTTAAGTTCGTTTGCTTGGCTTGAATGAAATGTCCAATTATCAGGTGTAAGGATGAACACAGTTCGATTTGAATAATTTATAATAAAATTTCAAATCAAACCACTTAAAAGTGCTTTCGACTTTTCAAACCAAACCAATTCAATTTCTAAATCACTAAGCTAATTGACCTTACACCATTAGTCCTTAAAGCTTTTTTTTGACTCAGCATCTCTACAATGGTACAACGTCACTTTTATGACGAAGTCAAAAAATTTCTTCGAACTTTTTCCAAGACTTCAAAAGGCATAAATTTTGAAACTTTGAATACCTTAGTGGAAATAAGACTAAAAATGAGTTGAGCTTTGACCCTTTGGACGATATTTGATCGGAACTCCGGTCAAAATTTGACTAGTTTTAGCCCAAAACAGTCCCAATTAAGAGCTTGTTTGATCCCTATTTTTTTCAAATACATTTCTCTTTTTTTCAACCCCACATTCATCAATAAAATAATATTACATTCAAATCCAAAACTTTTTTCTTATTTTTTATCCACATTCTTCATCAATTTAGTATTCCAAAATGCATTCTACACGAAAAAAAATGGTGTTCGTACAGGCCCTAAAAGTTACAAAACGATTCAGAACCAACGAGTACAACTCAAAAGAATTCAATAAGAGACGTTGAGTCATTCTATGTGCCGATATCGAAGTTAAATTGAACATAAATACAAATATTTGCAGGTGATACAATCAAACCTGAGCATTGCACATATATTGAAATTTTGAGCTTCGTTAGCAGTCGATTTCTTCCATTACTCCATACTACAAGAAAACAAATAATGGATGCCAAATAACAAAACTATAACAATCTACGCGGCAAGAAAATTACGAGCGGCTGAACTCAGAGAGATGAGATCACACCCTGGACCTCACTGCTAGGCCGGTCTCAACTTTCTTAATTTCAAAGATGAGCATCCTCCACATCTTAAGCACAAACATTTCGGCTTCATCATCCAATATACTCTGCAGCCTTTCAAACATCTCACCTGCATCAACATGTTCCTGAGTGCTGGAAACGATATAGTCCACAAGGGTAACCTCTTCCTCTCCCAGAAATTCCATGATCTTCTTTGATATCCATGGTCTCATTCTCTCTTGCAGAGCATTCTATGTAGTGCATGGCATACAATTTTTATCAATCCACGAAATGAAGAACCGAAGATAAAGAGAATTATTATTATTATAGCTCATAAAAACTATATGTTCCATCTATCCTCATAGGAATATCAATCCACAACATGAAGATCTAATGAAATTATTCTAGCTCGTAAAATAACACCTATCCATGTACATGCACAGAGTAAAAAGGGATGCGAAACAAAACTACGAGATCCAAGAATCCATCTTTCACTCTAAGGTCCAAATTTAGAAAGCATTAACAATTTGAAGAGTAGATACTAGAATTTTGCAGTGCTTTAGATTTTAGTGTTGCCATTCAATAGTCCTTTCTTCTTTTGTTGTGTTTGTCCTGTCATATAACAAAAGAAACATTTCTAGCCAAGTTCTAATGTTAAATTCAAAACCAAGTAAATCACAGGAAAACCCAATCCTCCTGAAACAAGGTCTGGCCTAAGATCGAGTTCAGTTCGAGTATGTAAAATAGCCTGTGAAAGTCATTCATTATTGAGAGCCCTAAACGAATTACATGAAAGCTATTCCATCACAAGAAGCATTGTTAAAAGATTACGCACGCATGAACTCAAAAGTTTAAGCAGGAGTAGAGTTAATCACCTGATCATAAATTGCCCAATTTATCTCGTACGAAAACAACTCATCTTTGGTCTTTGGTATTGTGTCAATCAACTGTTTAGCATCCAAAAGCTTCTGTTTTTCTGGTGTTTTCACTTTGTGTGACCTCTCTCTGTCGTAATTATCCTTTCTGCTTTCTTCGCGGCTGAGATAACTCTCTTCTTCATGCCTATCTCGATCTCGTTGGCTAGATCTCTCATGAGACCGTCTTCCTTTTTCTTTTTCCACAGGAGGCTTCTCCTCTTTAGAATTTACGCGTTTTGCAAATTCTGCAGCTGCACCCATATTTGTCGACGGGGTCTCAGAAACGAATTGTTGTTCCTCAGTTGAGTAATCAATTGGAACCAGAGGTCTCATCTTCTTTTCCTTGTGCACATCCTCGTCCTCATCCTCGTTAAATACAGACAGGACCGCAGTTCGTTTTCCAGACCCTGAAAGACCAAATCCTAACTTCCTAGCAGGTGCATTGATGTTTTGCCGTGCCTCAGATGCAGCATTAGATGATGTGACATCTTCATCCCAAATGCCATTCTGTAAAATCCCTTCACCTGCTTATGAAATGCCAAAGGTAATATAAGAGACAATATGGAGTGATTAGATTAAAATGATTGTGCACTTAAGCAAGAAGACTGACCGGTGTAATTACCAAAAATAGGTTTGCTATCAGAGGTCTGATCGACAACCTTAACCTTGTTTTCAAGATTGGTTTCATCTGGCAAAATAGCATTCTCCTGTTCATTAGCTGGTTGACCAGACATAACTTTCAATTCCTCCTCTTGCTGTTTCTTCTGCAGCTCTTCCTCAGCTTTCCTTTTAGCTTCCACAATCTCTTCTTCCTCTCTCATTCTATCAGCCAAGTCCTCTTCCTTCTCCCTTTGTCTCCTTTTCCTCTCATCATCACTAGTCTTATATTTTCTCTTTTTCCCATATCCATCATCATTATCATGCTCTTGGTCCGCAACTTCCCACTTACGTTCTTGTGCCCTCTCTTTCTCTTTTTCTCTCTCTCTCTTCCGCCAGTGTTCTTTCTCCCTTTCCCTAGCTTCCCACTCTTTTTCGCGTGCTTTATATCTACGATCATCTTCACGGCTCCTATATTCTCTATCCTTCTCTCTTTTGGCTCGTTCATGCTCCCGTTCTCTCTCGTATCTTTCAAGTTCCCTTTCCTTTTCACGTTTCAGGTCACGATCTCGGTCTCTGCTCCTATCATGCTTTCTACTACGATCAGGTGACCCAGTTTCAGTCCTATCATGCTCACTTGAGGGTTTGCTATCGGCAGTTTTCTCATCTTCATTTTTGTCTTCTAATAAATCTGCAAAATGAAGTTGAAGCAGGTAAGTGGCGTTTCATGAAAATTTTGTTATTGAGAGAATTAAACATTCTGACCAAGGCAATTGAATGAGCATCGCAACTTTCATTCTTACAGTAGGCAGTGCACTGACCATTTTTCGCCACATCCCCTTCTGGTTGTCTATCTCTTGAAGGCAGCTCTGAGTTTGAGTTGCTGGAACCATCAACAGCCATTTGTGGGGGAGGAGGCGGTAGTGGTTTGTTCTTCAGCCTCTCCTCTAACATGCCAGTAAGTTTCTCAATGGCCTCCCGGTCAGCTTCTCTATCTTCATCAATTACAAAGTCAAATTGTGCAGCGTCGGTATCTTCCTTTTTCACTGTTTCAGTGTCGTCCTTTTTTTGTTCATCAGATGTAGGAATCTGAGATTCTTCAGAGGACTTTAAAGTGTCGTTATTTTCGGCACCTGATGCACTTTCTTCCTCCTTTTTAGCACCTTCAGTTTCTGATTCCTTGATGTTTTTTGAATTCTCTACTTTTTTCTCCACATATTGTTTTAGATATTCCCGAGTTGCTTGATTAACATTCAACTGGAGATGTATCAAGTCCAAAATATCAGTCATACAAAAGTTCTTTCCTATTTGTTTTACAGGAGCGGGAGAGGAGGGATTGCAGGGCACATCAGTGATGCGCAATTAACATCAACACTGACGAACCAAAATGAATTATAGCGAGCTAGATAAAGATGGAATGGAAGCGAAATAATAGATAAAGGCAAAATGTGCAGGGAGACCAACACAGCAGGCAGCAGGCACGTGTAATTGAAATGTAGAAAAATCAAGCCTAAGATTTTTAATCACTATACTGAAACAATTAACCCAAGAATTTTATCTTGTAGCATAAAGATATTCAATCAACTTCTTGCAATAAAAATACGACGCGCTTATCTACCAGAATGCTATAAGTTGCATAAACAGTAAATGCTGAGCAAGATGTATACAAGCAATAGAGGAGAATCAAAATTTGTACCATCAACTCTTGCCCATCAACACTTAGTTTATTGAGTAGTCGCAGTGCACGAAGAATTCCTTCAGCAGACTCAAATTCACAAAATCCATAACCTTTTAAAGTTCCATTTGTGGGATCTTGAGGACGCTTCCAACTCTTGACAGGTCCGCACAGCTTCAGAAAATGAAAAAGTTACTTCATTGATATTGAGTTTTCAAGACAAAAGTGGGGAATACAAATTTGAACTCAACAAGTAGGAGGAGGAGAAAAGGAGAAAAGGAAAAATGCACAGGATAGAGTCACACACTTGCAGGAGAGAGAGGATAAAATCATTTTCCACTGTTGTTGATATCTTGCCCACATAAACAGTTGTCTGTGGCTTTTCTGTCGGTGTAACACTTTGGACAGCAGGTAGCCTAATAAAGGGAGAAGTTATTGGCCCACGAATCCCAGCAACTGGAGGGCGTAACATTGGTGGAATAACACCCACTGGTCGCGGAGGAAATGCTGGTCGAATCATTGGTGCATATGGAGAGGGATATCGAAGAACTCCTGCATTAAGAAAACACAAAAACTATGCAAATTTGTCAGAGCATGTTTACGAAATAGTTCAGTTAGAAAATTCATATGATGCACTGAAAATGAGACATAAAATAATCTAACAAGAAAATTCAGCTGATGTTACCCAAAATATTAAAAGTAATACGAGATGGCAGCAATGGCACGACAACAATCACCAGCTGAACAAATAACCTGAATGCACATCAAGACAATAACACTGGGATTCATAAACCAGGAATATGTGAGCTCGGCATACCTTACGCATCCACTTGCAGATCAGTAGCTTTGTCAAAACTATCCCAATTCCAAGCACCAAAGGTAAAGATTTGAATTTAGTAGTGAGATGAGATTACCAATGTCCCATTCACAAGTCACATCATAACAATTGAGGGCACAAAACTATAATTTTATTGTCTACAATCTCTAATTACAATAAACAATGAAAACAGATCTCGTGGAAATCATAATAAAAGCAAAGAAATAAAATACAAAATGAACATTTCTCACTGACATCATAATAAAAGCAATGAAACAAAATCAAAATTGTATGGTTGAGAAGATTGTGATACCTTGGATGATAGAGGCAAAGGAGCACTCAGTTGTTAACTTAATGCGCTGCTGGCTATTCAGAAATCAAAATCCCATAAAGGGGCTAAACATCTTTATGACTACTAGCCTACTAAATGAGCATAGCACAACCAAATAATATTTAGTGTTATAACTGAGAGAATCACTTTTTTTTAGCCCGTGACTTGACGTTGAATTCGAAAACTATTTGCTCATTATTTTTGTTTTTACGCATTAGAAAAATAAATATTACCACATTTCTAAAATATGTGTTTACAAAATAAAGATTAACAAATAAATGCGTGCATACCAAAAAGGGAGTTGAAGCGTGGGGTAGTCAGTAGTCCCTAATGAAGCCTTCCAACCTTTTTCACCGTAATCAATCATGAGAACACTGTAGGAGAAAACATCCCGTCATCGATACCCCTAATCCAACCAACACATATCTCTCCTCCCCACGTGTCACTCTCATTCTTCTCCTTCCAGGAGCACATCATAACATATTACACTATACACGGTGTAAACAAACAAAAAGCACCAAAAAATCACTTTAATTAGAGTAATTTTTCCTTTTTTTCCGACTAAATGTTTTGATTCCATGAAATTCCAGATTATCCTAACCAACCATAAACATTTGAAACGGTTATACAAATACAAAAGAGACATATAAGAGATGAGATCAATTGAGAACGAGTGAATTAGATGCAGAAAGAAAACCCACCCGGAGGAGGCATAGCGCCATGGGGAACGGGCTGAGGAATCCCCATATAGCCATTAGGCATTGGTGCATATGGTCTCATCGGCTGACCGGGCACAGCATAAGACGCCATCACCCCAGGCATCGAAGCTACCGGAACGTGCGGCACCCCACTCCCCGTCGCCGGTACAGGAGGCATCACCATAGGCGTCACAGTGCTCACTCCTGGCGGTGGAACTCCAGTTGTCTGATAATTGACGGTCGGCACTGGCGTGAATTGAGGAGTGGCTATGGCGGGGGGCGGTGCCACAGGACGGAAAAACGGCTGGATCGATGGAGGCGGAGGAGCTAAAATCGACGACGGTTGCGGCGTACTAGGGTTAGGGTTTAGAGGTGGGGTTGACGATATGGAAGGTGGATCGGGTTGGGCAGGTTCATCGGAAATCTGCTTAGCGGGTTCGGGTTGAGTTGGGTCCGAGTTCAAGTCGGCGACGGTATTCTCCGACATGGTGGTTGGGTCCGCCATAGCTAACCTTTTCCTTGACGGTTCTCGGATAGTTGTATTTGGTTAAAACTACTTCGCAGACTTTAGGACGGTAGATTTAGGCCTTCTTCTATCGTATAGCAACGTGTTTTTTTATATATGGGTGGAAATTAAAATTTTAATAATTAAAGTCAATAATAATTAAACTACATATTTAATGAAATTTGCAACTTTTCAATCACATATTTCATTTATTTTTATCAAAATTTATTAAAAATTTAATTTTAATTTCCACTGAAATTATAATGGGTTGTATGAACTACGAGGGACAGCATATTACAGCTTTTTGTTAGCAAAATTGAAAATTGGCTCGAAAAGTAAACACTCGAAATGGATTTCTATAAATGGCTCGAGTGGATTTCTAACATTCAAATTTTATTTTTTTTAAACAATGATAGCCTCAAAACGAGTTAATTGTCACAGTGGTCATTGAATTTATGTCTATGTCTTCAATTGTTGATTGAAATTTAAGATGTCGAATTTTGACAATTAAACGTATCAAAACGTTGGACGTTACTCATTATCTTAACGGGTTAATTTCACAAATGGTCACTGAGGTTACCTGAAAATTTCAAAACGGTCACTGAAGTTTGAAATTTCTTTCACAAACGGTCACTGAATTTTCAGATTTTTTAGGCAAGTTTGAGGCAATTTTTCGGCAACTTTCGACCACAAAAATCGCCGATTTCGGATACCGTTGGAAAGCCCACGATGTCCTCTTCAATTACCACCAAAAATCTCCCCAAAACTCCAAGTGAATCGGCCGGAATAAACCCACGAAGTCGGCAACCGAAAATTGTGAAAATTTG
>CAIGRH010032677.1:0-10485 GCA_903798295.1 Fraxinus nigra | reverse complement strand
AGTAAACTCATAGATTTAAGAACAAAAGAATATCGGAGTTCCCTTTAAAAAAGAATAAGAAAAAATTGTTGATTTTCTTACAGAGAAATCAAGATTGTTGGCTATGTTAAGTTAGTGTAGAACTCCGGAAGAATTATCTGTAATTTCAGAAAAAAATGCGAATTTAGTAGAAGCCACTTCAAAGAAATTAAAGTCAGATACTTCAAGTGAAGAATCATATCGTGCCTATGATAATGAAGATGATTGTTATGAGTTTGATAGTGATGATTTAATTGATCAAGAAAACCTGAAGACTATCAAATGACTACATGGTCCAAGTTTTCTTGATGAATTGTATCAATANAAACTCATAGATTTAAGAACAAAAGAATATCGGAGTTCCCTTTAAAAAAGAATAAGAAAAAATTGTTGATTTTCTTACAGAGAAATCAAGATTGTTGGCTATGTTAAGTTAGTGTAGAACTCCGGAAGAATTATCTGTAATTTCAGAAAAAAAATGCGAATTTAGTAGAAGCCACTTCAAAGAAATTAAAGTCAGATACTTCAAGTGAAGAATCATATCGTGCCTATGATAATGAAGATGATTGTTATGAGTTTGATAGTGATGATTTAATTGATCAAGAAAACCTGAAGACTATCAAATGACTACATGGTCCAAGTTTTCTTGATGAATTGTATCAATATCATGCTAAAAAATCAAAGGATTTACTTTTCAAGATGTGTTTGCCAACCAACAAATTATTCCTCACTGCCTTGCCGACACTAAAAAAGAAGACTTGACAAAGATTTCAACAAGCCGGAAAGGAGATAATTATAATTTCCAAAGTAAAGTTTTTCAAGATTCTCTCAAGTGGATCTCAAGTAAAGTTTTTCAAGATTCTCTCAAGTGGTAGACAAAAAAGTTTTTCAAGATTCTCTCAAGTGGCTCAAAGATTCCAATCAAGATACTGTTCAAGATGTTTTAATTGTTTCAAATCTAGATTCTTCATCTATAAAAGGAGAACCATTTCATCTATTTTCCTCAAGTGTGAAATAAGTGATATTCACCTTCTTCAAGATAGTTTTTAGAGATCTTTGTAATTTAAAAACTTCTCTCTGTTATCTTGTAATTTCCCGTGAGTTCAAATTTCAAAAATCTTCTTGTATTTATTTTAAGATCAATAAACTATTTTCTTCCCTCGATAATTGCCTTTAACCCATGCCTTTTAGAATAAATCACGTTATTGATGCCAATTAAATTGACACGTATTTCCATTTTTTAATTATAACCAACTATACATAAAGGAGCATAAATGTATATGATAAAATGGAACTAATACACCACAGAATACAAACACACTTCCTTTATATCCTATCCCGGTTGATTTGAGCGTCGGAGAGCTTCGTTGGTCAATCACAACACAATTTTAGGTGTATATTATTTTCCATGTCAATTTAAAATTCTTATACAATTTGACTGTTAGCAGATTTTGACATCGACAATAACAAACTTGTGAACTAAAATTTTGAAGTGAGTTTTAACTTAAACATTATTTTATAAAGCTTTAAACGTGGGTGGCTAAAGGATTAATAACAAAAAAAACCCCCTTAAAACGTTTCTAATAGCTATATACCTATTGAAAATCACAAAAAATCCCCATGTTTGAAACATTTTGTGCGAAAAATCCCCCTTAGTCCAACTCTGTTAATTTTACCGTTAAAAATAGTAAAAATTGTAAAAAATAAAAAGGATTAATACAGCTATGATCCTAAACTTTTTCATTTATTTTCCAAATTACACCAAAATCTTTTATTTGTATCACCCATATTCTCAAATGTTTAAAACTCATCTTCCACCCCACCTCATCCCACCCCAAACCAAACAAAAAACCTACAAAATTATTTCCCCATTTCTAATCCTCTCCCAAACTCCCTTTGTATCCCATGCCCAATCCAACCCAACTCAAAATCAACTGTTTCTTTCATTTTCAATCCAAACCCCCCTCATCCATCAAAGATTTGAACAATACCCACAAAGAAGAAGAAGATGAACAATTGCAGTCATTAATTTCTAATGAGGAGTCGCCAAAATTTACTGTTTTTAGGGTGGGATGTTGAGGGAAGAAGGGGTGAGATTGGGGTGGAAGATAAGTTTGCCTAGTTGCCAACATTAGGGTTACCGGGTCTTACAAGAAGCAAAACCTGTAACCATGGATTGTATTTTTAACCAACCTCGGGCTTGGTGAATTGAGTCACATGTTAGACAAGAATGGTTACAAGAACCTTAAATAAATGGATTGCTCTTTCCCTACACACCACTTTCTCCATTGTGTTATATGGTACGATTTCCCTTTTTCAACAAAGAGCTTTAGCCGTATTGATATGCTATACTAGCGATAAGTTTGTCCCTTGTTTTTCTTTTGTTTTTGACAAATAATCATAAATACTTTTTCAGCGTGTTGTTTTGATGATTAGTAAGACTACAACAGAATTGGGAAGCCATGTTATTTGATAATGTTGGAATTTGATTTAGAGAATGAAATTAAGTACGTGAAAGTGACTTTTATGTCAAATTCGACCAAATATTCGGATTTGATCCGATAGTCAAATTATGAATCTAAATAGACTAACTTGTTCTACCCATCAAGTAAATTATCGTGATATATTTGGAATCTCAAAACCAATTTTGAATGAATGAAAATTTGCGGTCCAAAGTTAGATAGAAAAAAGGATACACGGGCTGTAAAAATGATTGTCTCTATTGCTCGAGCGATGGGATGTCGCTCTAATAAGAGGCCGCAACATGCTAGCAAGAGAAGTCTGATGAAAGGGTGTCATTGTCACTCGAGCGAGAGGTCAGCGACAGTAAATGCTGCAACATTTGGCAAAAGTTGCAAAGTTTGGGGCGCGACATTTGTAACAACCTGACCTTGCGCTTCAGTTGTTATCATCTCGTATGTACTGCCTGCTTTGGGAGAGTCTGAGCTCATCTTACCCCTCACGACTTTCTGACGCATCCCCAAGATTCGAACCCAAGACCTCCATCATATGGGAGACTGAAGTTGAATCATGGTACCAATTGGGCAAGTTCCTCAGGATTCAACTTAATTCTCCCATATGATGGAGGTCTTGGTTTCGAATCTTGGGGACGCGTCAAAAAGCTGTGAGGGGTAAGATATGCCCAGGCTCTCCTAAAGTGGACAGTACATACGATATGATAATGATTGCGGTACAAGGTCAGTTCATTACAAAAAAACTTGCGGCACAGTCGTTATCATATCGTACATACTGTCCGCTTTGGGAAAGCATATGCCCATCTTACTCCTCACGATTTTCTGATGCATCCCAGGATTCGAACCCAAGACCTCTATATATGGGAGACTTAAGTTAAATCCCAGGCCACCCGTTCGGTATAGATTAAAATTGAAAAACTAGCAGTTATAGTTGACTTTATTAGACGAGTGGGAACCAATAATGACCATATTTTCAATTTTAATTGGATTTTAATTCATATCAAAAGGGGCCCTAGTACCAACTGAGAAACTCTCCAAAAGCGGACAGTACTTAGGATAACGACTCCGGTGCGAGTTCACGTTATTACAAAAAACGTGCGTTTTTTGTAATGACCCGACCTTGCGCCGCAGTCGTTATCATATCGTACAAGGTTGGGTTGTTACAACATTTCACTCCCAACCTTTCATCTTCTATATAAAGGACCATTTGGACGTCCATTATACATCCCATATCATACTCCCATTGAGCATTTCATAAATCTCTTGCAAAATCATTTACAAAGCCATTCTCTTGAAGAGAGAAACTCCGTCGAAAATTCGTTGTAACTTGTGGTTTGAAGTGTCTCCACCACAAGTTTGAATCCTTTCTATATCCTTTCTGAATGACAATATATGTTTCTCGGTTTGGGGTGGGATGTGGTGGGGGTGGGAGATAAGTTTTAAAGGTTTAAGAATATGGGTGGTACAAAATACAAATAAAAGATTTTGGTATAATTTGTAAGAAAAAAATAAACAAAAATTAAGATCACAACTGTAAATATTTCTTTTTAATTTTTGCAATTTTTACTGTTTCAACGGTAAAATTAATGAAATTAGACGATAGGGGGATTTTTCGCACAAAATGTTTCAAATATGGGGATTTTCTGCGATTTTCAATTGGTATGAGGTATATCGCAATTGGAAACGTTTTTAAGGAGGTTTTCTACTATTAATTCTTGGCTAAACATTAAAGTTTTTTATAAGTAGACTTGCTTTTATTTTAAGGTTAGTCATTCATGAAGTTAAATCTTTCATTAGTCACTGAACATATACCTCCATTATGTTTTACTCACCGAATTCTAAAATGCTTTCAAATGATAACTACATTTTAACGTATCCATCACTCACTTATCATATTGATATTGGTCAAACGTATATAGTTTTTCTAGTCGTCAAGGGGAAAGAAGAACGCTAGCTTAGAATTGGCATAAATTTTGATTTAGATCATAATCTTCATTTATGTCAGGAAAATAAAATAGAATAATTATTTCTTCATTTCAATTGAGATAGTGAATTAAAATCAAGAAAATAAAAATTTATGTCTCAAACATGTAATGAAATTTTTGATCTAGAGTCAATAATATTAATCAAGACTAACAAAATATAAATTTTAAAAATTTCACAAGGTAATTCAGGTGAAAGAAGGGCGCCATCTTGATATATGATATTTTATACTTTCAAATTTTTTATTTTTGAACCATAAGATCTAACCTCTATTTTCTCCCCATTAAATTAAATTTCATTTTTCTCTTTACAATCAACTACACATTCTTTAATAAAATAATATTACTCATAAATCTAAAAACTTTTTCTTCTTTTTTAACCACATATTCTTAAAAAAAATACTATTTTCTTATTATAAATTGAAATAATGAAGCCTAAACATGGGCCTTAGTGAAAAAATTTTAGATATTATTTTATTGAAAAATGTGTTGTTGAAAATGAGTAAAAGAATGAGAATAAAAAAAAAAGTGGCTCAAACAAGGACTTAGTGACTAAAGAAATATGATGAACGCATTCTGAATTGTAATGTGCTAAAGTTCAATGACTATTAGAAAGTAGGTGCGTAAAATTTGAAAGTATTTTAAAGCTGAGTGTGTAAAACCTAACAGATGCACAAGTACAGTGACTAACAAAATATTTAACTCGTCAATCAAAATATGAGATGAAACCCTTCAAAAACTGTAGCCGTGATTCACACTGGCGCATCTCTGATCGCAAATAAACCCATCGTCCTTTTCCAATTGTATAAACTGTCGGATTCGGATCGTGAACCCGAATTGAAGCGAATACATCGATCCAGTGGGTCGGATCCATAGTAGATCCGAATGTCGGGGAATTCGGGCATGGATATGCTCCAGGAGTCGGGTTGGGAGGAGCTCCGAAAAGAGGCCCGCAAGATCGAAGGTGATCTTGATTTCAAGCTATCTTCTTATGCTAAACTTGGCGCTCGCTTCTCCCAAGGAGGTAAAATTGTGTAGTAGTTTTCATTTTCGGTTACTGTTAAAATTTTCACATGAATTTTAAATTTTTTGTTAAAAATGTTGAACTGAAATCTTCTGGTAATCAGGTTATTGTGCATATTAATGGACGTGATTTTATGAAGACTTTGTTTGCTGATTTGTTCATACACATATATGTTGAGATTCGTGATTACACGGGTTTAATTGATTTTCAAGATTCAATCCAGTAACTGCATTACCTACAGTTGGGTTTTGTTTTGCATCACTTCTGGGTATACTTGGAACCTTTTTCGCTAAGAGTCTTGAATAAATAATATAAATGGTAAGTTGATTTATTTGTTATAAAGGATTGTTAAGCAGTGAAACATGAAATATGAATTCAATGAAGTCATGATTGGGAATAAAATAATCTCAAAACATATGCTATTGATAAATGGACATGTACCTTAGATAATTTAAAACTAAAATTTACAGAGTTCTTATTTATTTTTTTTTTTTTTTAATTTTCTTTAACGAGTTACAATACCACACACTGGTTTTATCTGGTCGTATGATGTTTCGGATTGGAGCACCATTCATTTTTGCCAGTTATGGGCTCCTTAGTTAGCTAGTCAAACTAAAGAGAATCATTATCTTTCGGAAGAAAATCTGATGGTTTAATAATTATTGGTTAAAGGAGATGTATTACAGCTAAATTCAGGGACTCAGTCCACGTTAAATTATTATGATCATATATGTGTGCAGGTCTGTGTGGGTGTGCGCACAAGTGTTTTTCTCTGTGTGGTCATCCAAAGACAAGACATGAGCGATACAGTAAATTTGCTCGAATGTTTCAGGCTGTTTAGTATGACAATCTCAACTAAACTGTCCATATGCTGTCTTTTGTTTCACGCCTATCCATTTTATGAGCAGTAAATGAGTTTTCTGAAGACCCATGAAATAATACTTTGGTTTCACTGACATGAGGCATATTGTTGTACATCAACGATATTACCCAACTCTGCTTTAATAGCAATCTTGTATCAAGGCAACGGAAAAGTGATAGAGATGCAACTGAAAGACAAAGTTTCCTGAAATCATTTAAAAGAGCAAGCCCTCCATGGGACAGGGAAAAGCTTTGGTGTAAATTCAACTTCAATACTTTTTCATTTATTTGATTATGTATCTTTTTATTTTTTGCAAGTTTGTTAAATACTTATTTAGAATATGACATTTAGAATCATTAGGATTTTAAAGGTACTTACTTTGCCACTTAAGGAGCTTTTCTATGATGAATAAAGCAACACACCTTCAGAATTCTTTTCCAAACAAGAAATCCTCAATTTTTATTGTGAGATATTTTATTTCCAGTGTGTTTGATGATTTCTTGGTGTTTAGGTTACGTGGATGCTGGTTCACCAACTGCTGGCTCCAGTAGGTCATGGAAGTCCATGGAAATGGAGATTCAATCATTGCTTGAGAAGCTAGTGGATGTAAATGATGCTATGAGTCGATGTGCAGCATCTGTGGCCCCTACTACTTCAGTAACTCAGAAGCTTGCAAGACACAGGGACATACTGCACGAGTTTACCCAGGTTATATGCAATCTTACGTAGTTTTTTAAGCTAGTAGAGATTTCTAACATGTAATTCTTTCATCTAGGACAAGGCAAAGGATAAATATAAGGGAAAAATGATGTTTGCTTCTAAGAAATAATTTCTTTACTTTAGAAACAGAAAAGAAGTGGTCATGTTGTGTAAGAAATTGATGTGGACATCATTGAGACCATCGAGATTTATTTTTATTGTTATTGGACTTTATTATTTATGTTTCCTATTATTGGACTTGTAGTATTGGACTTGTAGTAGCGGGTTGACCCAAGCCCTTCAAGTTAGGTTTTTACTATCTATTGGACATTTTCATTGTTGTTGAATGAGTTAATGATTGAATCAAATTACGATTGGCGGCTACCTTGTTTTCCCCTTTTCCTTTATGTTTCTTGCTTCCTTGCGGCTTCTTCCTTTCTACTTCTTCCTGTTTTCCCTTCCATTGTTATTAATTCTTGCTTAACTTCAATTGGCGATATTGGCGTCATTATGTATTACTCCAAGAGTTTATTCTTTATTCGGACCATGAGACCCTCCGTCATCTCACCGTCCAGAAAATGTTAAATTCTAGGCACGATCGCTGGGTTAAATATTTACAGGCCTATTTTTTGTTTTGAAGCATAAGAAGGGGGTTGAGAATCAGGCGGCTGATGCATTAAATCGTCTTATCTCCCTTTTGTCGGTTATGAACGTCAAGGGCATAGGCTTTGAGTAACGTAAGGAAGATTACGAGACATGTCCTGATTTTAAGAATACCTTTCTTGATTTGCAAGGATGGTCGGATACTGTGGATGGTTTTCACCTTGAGGAGGGTTTCTCTTTTCGGACCAATAAATTGTGCATCCTTCGAATTTCAGTGCGAGACTTCATCATATGGGAAATTTATGCGGTAGGCTTAACCGATCACTTTGGGCGAGATAAGACCATAGAGGATATTGAATGTCAACTCTATTTGCTTAGTTTGAAAAAAGATGTGGCTAAGATAGTTGGTACATGTAACACGTGTCAGTTGGCCAAACAAAAGAGGCAAAAACTGGCCTATACACACCTCTTACCGTTCTTGACTGCCTTCGGCAAGATATGAACATGGATTTTGTGTTGGGGCTTTCACGTACCCCAGAGAAACATGATTCTATTTTTCGGTAGTTGATTGTTTCTCGAAAATGACTCATTTCATCCATTGTAGCAAAACCTCATATGCATTCAAAGTTGCCACATTGTACTTTAACGAAATTGTTAAATTGTATGGCCTCCCTAAAACCATTGTGTCGATAGGGATGTTCGGTACTAGTCACTTTTGGAGAACTTTGTGGCACAATGTTGGTAAAAAGTTGAAATTCTCTACTGCCTATTACCAGCAGACTGACAGAAAGTGGTTAACTATAGTCTTGGTAATTTATAATGATGTCTAGTCCAGGAAAATCTTAGAAATTGAGATTTAATTCTTCCTACAACTTAAACTGCATATAACAGTTTCATGAATCGGTCGTTAGGTATGAGTCCATTTGAAGTTGTTCATGGTTTCAGGCCTATGAAGCATTTAGATCTCATTTCATTGTCCCCACATGCTAGAGTGTCTATGTCAGCTGAAGCATTTGCACAACATCTTCATGATTTGTATATTGAGATTAATAANAAGTGGTTAACCATAGTCTTGGTAATTTATTAAGATGTCTGGTCCGAGAAAATCTTAGAAATTGGGATCTAATTATTTCTACAGCCCAAATTGCTTATAACAGCTCCATGAATCGATCGTTAGGTATGAGTCCATTTGAAGTTGTTCATAGTTGTAAGCCTAGGAAGCCTTTAAATCTCATTCCGATGTCCCCACATGCTAGAGTGTCTATGTCAGCTGAAGCATTTGCACAACATCTTCATGATTTGTATATTGAGATTAATAAACAACTTGAAGCTAGTAACGCATCATATAAATTTCGAGCTGATTTGCGTAAGAGACATATTGATTTTAATATTGGGGATTATGTTATGATCGAATTCAATTGGAGCGGCGCCTACATGGATCCGTCTCTAAATTGCAAGCTCGTAGCGCTGGTCCTTTTAAAATCTTAAACCAAGTTGGCCCAAATGCATATGTTCTCGATCTTCTGTCACATTTTAGCTATCACCAAACCTTCAATGTTGAGAATTTAGTTGCTTATAAAGGCCATTTCAATCCCTCCAATGATCCCCTCCTACCTCCATCTATGGACCTTGACCTCCAATATTTATATGGTTTTGACATTATAATTTAGATAGTTAATAATTAAATGAAGTTACGATTGGCGGTTGCCACTGTTTTCCCTTCTCCTTCACGTTTCTTCTTCCTACTCCTGCCTTCACGGTTTCTTTCCCCTATTTCTTTCTTCTCTATTTTCCATGCTTTAATTCTTTAGTTTGGTAATAATTCTTTTTTATTCTACATCACATTCTATGATTCTGATTGGTGCTTTGGTTTTTGATTTGAAGAATAATTATTTTAACAACTGAAGGGAAAGTGCTACTCAATCAACAACGTTTTTGTCCAAACGTTTGATTTTCATCTTAACACATGAAGTTTTATGTGCAATTGGAGAGATGGAAGTGAGACCGGTAATGGATAGATAAGGATCACAAAAGGGACATGAAAGGTAATGAATGAACAGAGTTGCAAAATTGAGTTGGATCACCTCGGTGTTGCTGGCCTTGACCGCAAAATGCCCATCCCAAACAAAGCTCCACTCAAATTGAGGCGTGCATGACATATTAGGCCAAGGTCAAGGGATGACACGACTCTTTTCAAAGCTGTTCCATTATGCCCAGCCCAGTTTACACTCTGGTTAGCAGGAAAAAAAACTAAATACTAGGATAACAGATGCAAATTAACTCCACCAAACTCAATATAAAGAGACACATAGCCAACTTCATTTTCTTCAACTTCATTTAAGATAAAGCCTACTCGTCCATACATTGAAAAAACATGAAACATGTCCATGAGGAAAGCGAAAGCACAAAAAAATAAAAATAAATAAATAAATAAAGAAAAAAAAATTGAGCAATACAAGAAGATCTAAAATAGTAATTGAAATACCATCATACTGGTACAAAAAGTGAATACCATATTTAACACTATCATGTAATCAAACATAATCAGTGATCCCACTACACCTCCAGTACTATATTCATGTATTCTCAATATTTATAGCAACAACCTAGTAACATAGTTTTTTCTTTTGCCCAAGTTAAAGTCGACTCAGAAACTCGATCAACCTTTAGCTATTCATCCAATTTTTAAGGTTGAAACAACTGGTTAACCAGGTGACGTCAGGCAGAATAGCGATTATTCTGCAGGTTGGGATCAATAGACAAAAATAGGGAATAAAACAAGAGAAACACCAAAAGAAACGATAAAAAATCTTTATTATTCAA
>CAIGRH010032649.1:0-10388 GCA_903798295.1 Fraxinus nigra | reverse complement strand
AATTAATTAAAATATTAATTCAATTAAATAATAGATCTTGCCATAAATATGCATCGGTTATATATACATTAAAAATGCTTATGTCCAAAGTTGATTGGACCTAGGGCATAACACTTACAAATTCTATAAAGTTCCTGTAGGTTGTTTGGCGGTGGTGAAATAAAAAACCTCAAATTTTTGTTGTAGTTGTTTAGGAACATTTTTTCTTTACAAAATTCATTATATTATCTTGCTACGTGTATATCAAGATTTATATAATGAATTACATAATGTTACATGGTACTCTACCATTTGTCACTTTAAAATACAATCAACTTTTTTGCCCAATCTTTTCCCCCTACATCATATTGTCTAATCCATTATTATAAGTAGTAAAATCCTTTCATTTTTTCCTATTCTAGAAATCGAGCTTCGATTTTTGTTCTTCAAACCTACTATAAGAGGCTGAGCTTCAATTTTTATATTGGGTAAATCTATTTGTACATAATATTGTATATAATGACCACATAGAGGCCCCCTATTGGAGGGGTGCCTGTGGGCCCAGACACCCCTCCAATAGGGGGCCTCCATGTGGCCACAGGCACCCCCCAAATAGGGGGCTTCCATGTGGCCATTATGACACACATTATGCAAATGGTTATGTTGATGTAACATAACCCTTTCATATTTCCTTACATATATATATTCTTACTGCTCACTTATTTTCATCCTTAGAAGACGAATACAATGTCGTTTTGTTTTGTGTTTTCCTGGGATTTTATATGAAACGATGTCATTTTATCGGCGTTGGCTTGGGTGTTTCTCTTTCTCATGTTATTGCGTTTCATTCTCTCTCCTCGACTGCAAAAAAATTCGTTCTCTCATGAATAGTGTTCGAAATTTTTTTCCGCCTTCTTGCAGTCTTCCCACTGTTTTGTAGCCGGAAGTTTGCAATCTTCTTCTGCAATTTGCGGATATCACCAATCATGGAGGGTTCAATGCAATAATTTTTTTTTTATGTTTACCGTTATTGTATACTTCGACCTGCGTCTAGGGTTTTGCTTCATTTATATCGCGAATCAAGACTTTGATATCCATTTGGATCATTCGAATCTTATGTGCATTAGTTTGTTTGGCTAGAATTTCCCTATGCACATAAAAATTGACAACCAAGTTGAATCTATTTTATATCTCAATTCTCACGAAGCTTTATCGCTGTCACATCGATTAAATTGTAAATAAATATAACATCTTTGTCTAATTTAATGTTAGCGTGTTCTATTTCCTTTTCTTTTAGGCAGGCAGCAGGCATCAGATATTTCTGGTGCATCTTTACTTTCTCAGAACTTCCAAACCAGTTGCTGTCAAAAAGAAGTCTCCAAATTCTTTACGACATCGTTTTACTGAAAAATTCTGAGTTTAACCCTAAAATTATATTTTCCTTTCTTTCCCCCAAATATTTCCCGGGAAAAAAAAAAAAAATCCTAAATTCTTAGATTCGTTGAATCCCCTCCCCACGCCACCCCTCCCAACCAAACCCATGTTCCCTTTTTACATCATTTTCTTCGCGTTACGCTCTAAATTTCATGGAAGTTCCTTAAATCTCTAAAATCTGATCGCAATTCACTTAAATTTTCACTTTTTTTTCCCTCCAAACCCATATCTCAATTATCAATCTAAACTTCAGGAATCCATTTTTTAAATCAAAATTTACTGTTTTTATGCTGCCATGGCTGCTGTTTTAAGGTCAAAATCATCGCGAGATACTGCTTCGTTTGCTACCTCACAGCTCAGATATTTCATTCAGAACCATATCCACGCGAGTCGGACTTCCCTTTACCAACGGAGCGCCATAACGGGATTTGATAATTATAATTTCGCCTCAGGCTCCCGCTTTAATTTTACACCATTCAAGCCCATCTTTCTGCGCGGCGAATATGTCGATAATGGCCGGAGGAATTTTCCGACTTCTTTTAGGATTAAGAGGAAAGTTGAGAACTTTAGCTCCCAAGGGGACCCGCCTGAGGTCAGGCAGACTCCTGGAACGGATGGAAATGTAGTGCGCTCGGGAGGTAAATTTATTCAGACGAGTGAAGGAGATGGATCAAGTACGGGCTCTGGTGGTGGGTTTGGGTCGAGCTCCAAGGATGGGTGTTTTGGCCTGGATTTTCCAACTCCTAAAGAAATCTGTAAGGGGCTTGATAAATTTGTGATTGGCCAGGAGAGAGCGAAAAAGGTCGTCTTTTTAGTTTCATGATGATTTGGTTGGTTAATTTTCAGAGTTTTTAGTTGCAATGAGTTGAAGGGTAAAAAACTTATGTTTTAGATTGTTACGCCTTATTGAAGATTTGATTGTTACGCCTTATTGAAGATTTTACTGTGTTTATTTAAAATGATATTGTCATTGTAGTTAAATTGAATTTACTGATTGCAGGTCCTTTCTGTAGCAGTTTATAATCATTACAAGAGGATATATAGCGATTCCACACAAGGGTACTGACTTAAATCCTTCAGTTTCACTTTATTTACGCTTCTGCAGTTATCACGCAGTATACACCTGATAGGTTTTGAATAACATTTGATGGAGTCATCAGTTTGTACGGACTTCTAACACTAAGCTTCAATTGTACCATAATATTATCCGAATTTTGAGTTTTTGAACTGACTTCAACAGAATCTTGGGAAAATTACCACCTTGATATTGACCCATATTTATTTTTGCCTTTCTGCTGATACTCTGTTAACCTTGATACGAAAATGTCTAATGTTAGCGTTATACCTTGGAAGTTAGGTCTGCAGGGAGTACAGTTAGTGACAAAGTGGATGGAACTGATAATGAGACAGTAGAACTTGAGAAAAGTAACATTCTTCTAATGGGACCAACAGGCTCAGGTAATATTAATAATATTTATGTTCTTTTCTTGAGTAGAGGCCTAGAATTTTGAGACTTTATCTGGTCTAATAGCGATTTGGAATAGCTTGAAATCTGCAGAATCATTTGAAGATTTGTACTTGAAATGAAACTCTTCTCCCTTTTATCATTATTCTGTTTGCTATCGGCTTTAAATTTAATATTTTTGGTGGTTTTTAAAGACTACAGATATATGACTTGTCAAAAGGAGGAGTCAGCGGTATCTGTTGTTTATTGATTTTTAAATATTATCTCCTTACTCTGCCAACGTTACTTTTTCACGTCTTCTCTGAATGTTTCCTTAAGGACAGGGAAGACGCTACTTGCCAAAACTTTGGCGCGGCTGGTGAATGTTCCCTTTGTCATTGCCGATGCTACTACACTTACTCAGGCACGTTGTTAATTTATCATTCTATTTGAAGGAGGCTGATGTATTTCTGATTTCCTATAAACTAACTATAGTGTTATGCTGTGCATTTGGCCCTTAACCCCCAGATCATAGTATCTATCCAATTTGATTTTCATGGCATTATTGTTGCAAATTTTTGTGAACAAGGTTTTATCAGTTTTTCTCTATACAAGTTATGGGCGCATAATCATCTGACAGTTTGATTATGAGCCCGTTTGGTAGAGATTAAAATTGGATTAATTGAAAAACTAGCCGTTATTGTTGACTTTTATTAGACGAGTGAGACCCAATAACGGCTATATTTTCAATTTTAATTGGATTTTAATCGGTACCAAATGGGCTCTATATTTCAGCAAGTTTTATGTCAACATGAGCTTCCTGAAATAGATGAGGAAATGCATTGTTTCTATTCTAATAAAGATGTATCTTGTTGGCAGGCAGGATATGTTGGGGAAGATGTGGAGTCCATTTTATATAAGCTACTTACGGTAAGCTCTTTGTACTCGATGTAATTGGAATGAGTGTTTATTGCGACGATCCTTTCCCTGTTAAATTCCTGTCAACTGTGTTTTTATTCCCCACGATTATCTTTGCTGCTTTATTGTTTGGTTCCTTTTCTGGGTCGGGGGTGATCTTTGATAACTATTTTCCTTTCTGCTTGCTTATTATTTGGTCTCCCGCTTCTGGTTTTTCTCATTGTCTGTTGACTTTTCTAAGCAGCTTTATACCACTGTTTGATATTTTGGATTTTGCTTTCTCATTATCCTACAGAATAAAGGACAAGTTGGGTTCTTAAATTTGCAGGGATCAATATTTTGTGTCTAAATATTGCCTTTTACTGAATATATGTGAAATCTGTATTTGGATTTTTCATATTTTGCTAAAATTGTCTGGTGCGTGACAGCTAGGTATATGTCCGACTAGTAGAAAAAATGAAATGAAAAGTTGAAATATTCTGCTCGTGCAGGATTATTTTGTTTAGTCTAAATCTTTCATGTGAGAAAAACTGCTACTTCTGCTTTCATGATGATTTCCCGTGTCATAGGAGGATTCTAAGCTATGTAGGCTAATTATATTTTACACATATTCCAGTTAGTGATTCTGGCCTTATTTCATTTCAGGTTGCTGACTATAATATTGCAGCTGCACAGCAAGGCATAGTTTATATTGATGAAGTTGACAAAATCACGAAAAAGGTTTTCTCAAGCATACTTCTGTAAAGGAAATATATGTTAACATTTTTATTTAGTGTCTTAAAATCATTTATGTTAATGGTCCAACTCATTCCATGCTGTATCTGCAGTCTGAGAGCCTCAATATCAGTAGAGATGTGTCGGGAGAAGGTGTCCAGCAAGCATTGTTGAAAATGCTCGAGGGGACTGTAAGTGCTTTGTTTTACTTTTACCTTCTTGAAAACTGCAACTTTACGTATGTCTATATCTCTATATTTTGTTCCAATCAAGAAATATTGGTCTCCACGTTGTCCTGTACTTACATCAATATCAATTCTGCTGTTCTTCGCATGAGGTTAGTAGAGCTGTATGAAAATTCAGCAATGGATGCTACGATTTACCAAAATAAAACCGTCTAGTGGGGCTACTTGTCCTCATCAACAAAATTTTAGAATTTTTTTCTTCATTATACACTGACCTGAATGTAGGACTCCGGTAATGCAGTTGAAACAGACTGATTAATTTTATTTGCCAGATTCTGAATCGCTGTTCATTTTTTATGATCAGTACACTGTTCTTTTCCAGGTGGTCAATGTCCCAGAGAAAGGAGCCAGAAAGCATCCTAGGGGTGAGAATATTCAGGTATTGGATGATCCATTTTCACATCAATGACTGGAATTACCCATATAATGCTTGTTGCTGAAAGAAGCTAGTAATGATATTGGCGGGAAATGATATTCTTGTGTTCTATAGTTGTTAGGGATGATATAAAGAATGGTGAACTTGTACAGTGTATTTGTGAGATTTTTTGTTTTTTTAATTTTGGGCTTCGGTTGGGGGGAAGGGGGAATTAAACTTAGAGCATTACATCCCCTTTTCTGTTGACAATGAACTTGAGTATTCAGCATATTTTGTGATTGTTTGATCATTTTTATTTAGTTATTTCTTTGATCTAATTATTCTTATTGTTATATTTTGTCGCATGTATTGATCTCTGTATGTCTGCATGTCCATTCTGCTGTTTCAAGATTAATCGGGATGTTGGCTTCTCATTGACTCATTGTACTTTGTACAAAGCCATACATGTCTATGCATCCTAGTGTTTCATTACATATTGATTTTATGTTTCCGCAGATTGATACAAAAGACATTCTCTTTATATGTGGTGGTGCCTTTATTGATTTGGAAAAGACGATATCAGAAAGGTCCGTATAACTCTAATATTTTATATCCTTTTTTCAACTTTTGTATCAATTACAGAATGTAAATTACTAAACTATACTCTTTCCAGGCGTCATGATTCTTCTATTGGTTTTGGTGCTTCTGTACGGGCAAACATAAGGACTGGCCGAGTGACAAGTGCTGCTGTAGCATCGTCTTTACTAGAAACTGTGAGCCTCATAACAGCTTAATGTCTTTCTTGCATGTGTGTGGAGAGTAGTGTTTTTGTGCACACCATATATGCTGGAGAATAACTGCATGATAGAATAACCTTGGAGTATGGCTGCAAGGGAGTGTGACAGGCTGAAATCATGTTGTTACTAGCATATTTGTGTTCCATTTGTAATAATATGGCGATTACCCCCATGAAAGCGTAATTGTCACTCTGTTTCGATTATCATGTTTTGCAGGTTGAAAGTGGTGATCTAATTGCATACGGGTTAATACCTGAGTTTGTTGGACGATTCCCCATCCTTGTTAATTTGGCAGCACTTACTGAAGATCAACTTGTTCAGGTATCAATTTTATTGCAAAATCATTGTGTTTTTATTTGTTGTATTCAACAATTAAGTTTTCCTGTAATGCTATTACCTTCCTGACTTTGGAGGTTATGGAGATAACAACGTTGATTTCCTTGGCCATTGAGATATGATAACCAGAACAGATATATTTATTTGCTTGTGGCACGTGCAGCATGAGTTGTTATTATTTTTTACTTTGCAGGTTTTAATGGAGCCTAAAAACGCTTTAGGGAAGCAGTATAAGAAGATGTTCCAAATGAATGACGTAAGTTTGCACATTCCTCTCTCCATTGGAATCTGGTTTTATTAAGAGAAAGGATTCATTTAATTTCCCTCCCTCTCGATGTTGAGCTGTAGGGTGTTTTTCTTTTCTTCTTGTTCTTCCATTTTTTTGGGGGTGGGTGGATGGATGGGGTGGAATGTGGGTAGTTAGGGGAGGGTTAATGAGCTCCAACACAGCGTCTTTTTATAGTAAAAAGTAATGTACCACATGGATAATTTTCAATGATGTTCTCATTTCTTAGGTGAAGCTTCGTTTCACAGAAGATGCATTGAGATTGATTGCTAGAAAGGCAATAACCAAGAATACAGGAGCTCGGGGTTTGCGATCCATGTTAGAGAATGTCTTGATGGATGCTATGTACGAGGTTTGTCTTCCTCTTTCGAATTTTATAAAAATTCAGGAATTTTAGACGATGCTGTCTCTAGAATATTATTTGCTGGTTGAACTTAGAGAGTTAAAGGTTGAAACCGGATGTCTGGAGCATTTGTCATGCACCTCTAAGAACCACTCATATCATGTGTCTGAACAGAAAAGGGTTATGATTCTCAAGACTTAGGTATTATATATTTGGTTCCAAGAGGAATTCTGATCGCTATTTGCTATCTGTCAAACTGGTTTAGTACGATACTCAACACATAGGGCAAGTGGATCAAGCGTGAGGCTAAATCTAGTCTAGATAAGCAGGTAAAAGTTACAATATTGTCAAGTAATATATAGGTTAGTACTTGAATTTTTTATTTTATTTTATTTTATTTTTTCGCAAATGGATGAATTTGGTGATGCAGGCTGCACAGGGAGAATTATAGGAGAAGGGGAAAGGGGAGAGGAGGAGAAAGGAGGGAGAAAAGTGAGGAGGAGAAGGAGAGAATAGAGAGAAATTGGGGAAGAAAGAGATCAATTTTTATTCATTCAAGGTTAACAATTACGTAGCATAAGATCTTTTTATATATGGTTTCAAATGGCCTATACTAAGTAAGAAAATACTATAAAAGGTAATAAATCAAATTATGATAACATTTCCTAAAAAAAACATTTAAATCTGAAAACTAACAATAATATCCCTTCTAATTCTCCATCATTTCTCCCCAGCTAGAGGTAATTCGACTCCGACGAGATAGACTACAACTTATTGTCCAAGGAGGGAGATTGTTCTTCTTCACCAAATAACGGAACCATTCATATGTCAATAACTGAACCCGAAAACATTCTCAAGCTTCTGATTTGACCAAGGGGACGATCTTTCCTTGTAACCAAGTAGCGATAAAGAACTCTAAGAAGCCACAACTTGTGCAACTCATTCACAAAATCTATCACAGGATCTACTGGAGATGCACAAGGTACTAGCACAATAGACTGGCGTGCAGAAACAAATGAATGCTATAATGGTGGCTTGAATGTACCCCGAAAGTCAACAATTCTTCTGTATTGAAAACAAAACCCTCATTTAAGTGCAATGACCAATCAAATAGATTAAGTTCAAGTAAGAAATTCAATATTTTCTTTACGTGTGGGAAAAATGTTTGAACGAACAATGACGTTGGACAACGTGGTAACTCGAGAAGCATTATAGAGTGGAGGTAAAATTATATCAAAGTCAACGTTAGAATCATGCAACAGATTAAGAAAGATCAACTTCGGCACGTAGTTGAGGATACATGGTCTATTTGACTTAGGTGGTAACACTATAGATAATTCATCATCCCCACTATCAGAATATTCAATTGGCTTAACAATGAAAACTTCATTATCTTACTCAAGAGGAATACAACTAGACTCGGGAGGTGATTGTTTGGACTGGGATAAGCCTATTGGTAAGTGTCATCTAGAGATTGGAATGCAAGAATATCATTAGGCAAGATTTCAAGATTCAAACCATCGATAAACCTAGATGCTGTGATGTGGGGAGCCTCATAAATATAACAATTGCTCAATTACTCTTTGAAATTGGCTAAATACACACTAACAGTGGATGTACCTTGCCTAGAGTGGAAAAAAAAAATTGATTTAACAAATGAGTTTTATAGTACACGGGGGCGTATTTATCACTTAGAATTTGTTTCATCTCATCCCACAAAGTGACGGGACGCTGAGCTATGTAATCAAAGTTATGCAAAGTGGACTTCTAAAAACACTTAGTAGAATTGAGAAATGACGTTTTAGCATAACAGACGACGTGAGTCACTTAAGTTGTGAAAGTCAAAGAACATTTCGTGTGGTGACGGCGTCGTAGTGGAGGGGTAGATCTATTAGGCTTTGCCGGTGGTAGGCGAGGTTGCTGCCGACGATAGCGACTGTAGAGGAAATTGCAAGGTTGAAGACAAGTAGTGTGGGTTGTGGTTAGGGCTAGTAATGGGCTGGGTGTGTTGGGCTTGTTATATGTGGACTTGGCTATATTATTGGTTGGTATTGAGCATTGTGGGCTTAGAGATTGTGGATTATAGGTTGGGTGTGGTTTGGTTTACTGGGATTTGGATAAGAGGAAATTAAGCCAAGTACTCTAAAAATGGAAAAACGTAGATTAATACATTAAAATAAATTAAATATCAAATAACCGTAATTAATACGCTTTACTTTTGTTTCCTCAAAACTCCATATCAATTTATATTCAATCACCAGAAGCCCTTTTGTGTTACCCATAATTTTACCTTAATTGAAAATAGTACAATGGCCGATAACGACAATTCAAGAGCCCAATATTGAAAGCAAAGATGAGGCGGAGAAGGGATTAGAAAAGTAACAAAAAATCGGACCCATAACTTCATTCCCCTTTCAAGCCTAAAATTAAATTTATTTATATACAGGCTGAAGCTTGAAGTTGGATCTGATAATAAACTTGTCTAAAGTCAAATATTTTTTTGGCTCCGGCAGATTATGCGGCATCTGAATGGACAGTACCGGAGCGGAGAATCGTGTTCTCAATACAAATAGACCATGGATGCGAGCAAGACAGTAGAAAGCATCACGATCACAAAAATAATGAAAATATATTCCATTACCCTAACAAAAATATAAAACCAGACAAATGATCAAATTAGATAAAAATACACTTATTTGGAATAACATTTTGCTTGCAAATTTAAAAGATTTTTGCGAATCTGATGCGATCTGATGCAATGATTTTTTATTTTTTTTAATGTCCCAAAACATGATTTTTTTTAAGGATTATATGAGGGATCTTTAGAGGAGGAGAAAGGAAAAATCATATAATTTTTTTGTGGAAAATTTAATAGAAATTCACAATAAATGAACTAACTCACAATAAATGAACTAGCACACAATAAATTTAAAGCACTGCGAACACACCAAATTCTTCATAAACTCGGATTCAAAGAGAAATGCAATTAATATTTCACGAAATCAAAAACAAAACTTCCCAATAAATGTAGAGAAATGCAATTAATATTTCAACATTTCAACAACAAAATTTAAAGCACCGCAAACTCACCAAACTCGGATTCAAAGAGATGGATTCAAAGAGAGAGAGATTCTGGTTTTGCAGCTTCAGCTATAGAGAAGAGAGAGAGGGTTAGCTCACCTTTTGAGCTATAGAGATAGAGAGAGAAGGTTATTTATTATATCGTTATTTTAAATTATGGACATTGACCATGATTTAATATTTAACTCGAATTAAATGAATATTATGTTGATGCGATCATAAATAAAATCATGTTTAAAGTTTAGGTTGTGAGCACTTTGAAATGATATTAAAAATACAATATTTCGACTTCGTTTGACATCCCGTAATAATCTCGAAAATTGAGAGAAAAAAAATGAGAAAAAATGGTCTATATATTTTAGAACGGCCTACTTTGACGAGAGATAACTTTCGTAATGGTTGGCCATTTCGCACGTCATTAAGCATAGGAGAAATTAGGTCATGAGCACTTTGAAA
>CAIGRH010032632.1:0-17452 GCA_903798295.1 Fraxinus nigra | reverse complement strand
TAATTTTTATATTAGGGAAAAAAATTTAGTCGGCTTGTGATTATTTATTTTTTTTATTCAAAATTTATGTAATTTATTTATTTATGTGTTGGTTTTATTATGAGTTTAATGCATTAAATTATCTGATCAATAATTTGATGATTTTGTGAGTCTCTTACGAATCGAGAGGCGAGTTTGAGATTTAGACCGTATAAGAAAATCCAGTATAGTAGTATAATGTGTAAAGATATCTATACTAATTATTGCGGTCGTTATAGGAATTCTTAGAACCAAAATTCGTTGAACTAAGGGTAATTCACATAGAAATATGGAATTGAATTAGTTAAATAGGTTCAATGAGAGCTTGAGAGGGGTAAATTGAATACCATAGAAGAATTCGACCGAACACTACATTATACTAGAATCTTGAATTACGAATTGAGGTTATCATTAGATGAATATGTTTTGCCCTAATATTCATTACATATTCAAATCTTTGATAAATCATTGTGTGAAATCTTTTCATACTTTCTATTAGTTTAAGTTAGTTAGTTCACAACTTTTATCATACTTAATTTGTTTACTTTCATCAAATAAGAGTTAGAAAAAGTAGATAAAACTAAAGTATAGCCCTCGTGGGAACGATAATCCGGACTCAAAGGTCCACTATATTACTTGTTATGATATCATACACTTGCGATATAAGCGGGAATACTCACAACTATACTAGGTATATATATCTCTACATATTATACTTTGTTACCGAATTTTATTACACGCTCTAAGTCTCAAACTCACCTCTCGATTCGTAAGAAACTCAATAGATCATCAAATTATTGATCAAGTAATTCAATGCATTGCAATCATAATAAAATCAACACATGGAAGAATAAAACACAGAATTATTNACACTTGCGATATAAGCGGGAATACTCACAACTATACTAGGTATATATATCTCTACATATTATACTTTGTTACCGAATTTTATTACACGCTCTAAGTCTCAAACTCACCTCTCGATTCGTAAGAAACTCAATAGATCATCAAATTATTGATCAAGTAATTCAATGCATTGCAATCATAATAAAATCAACACATGGAAGAATAAAACACAGAATTATTGAATTAAAAAACTAAGGGTCTCAATAGATTACATTGTTTGCCCTAATAAGGAATTTAGCTAAACATGATGAAAAAATGAAATAAATAAATATATTCGAATACATCACCTGATTTAATTGATAAAAAAGATGGAAAAGAATCAGCTCTTGCACCAAGATCTTCTTCCGCTTCCAATCTTTAATTTGAACTCAAGTCCTTGATGTATTTCTTCTCGCGAATTCCTCTTCGAAATTGTATTTTTCTCTCAATTTTACAAAGTGTGGAACCCTCTTTTCAATATGTGGGAACCCTTTTTTCATGTCTCCTTAGGTCTATTTATACTTTCCTACACGTTCTTGACCAATTTGGAGTCTTTTGTGGTGGGTTTTCGTGGCCCAAACAATAAAAACCTAAAATATGTGATGGCACATAGCGCCTGGGCGTTGAAAATAATCGGCTTTGTAGCGCATGAGTTTCACCTAATAACACATTATATAATAAATTAGGCTATAATTCCATTAAAAGAATTACGAAATGTCAATATTTTAGAGCCTAAATAAGTGTATAAAATACACTTATCAGGAACGATACAAGGGTTTACTCTGCCAATGCCCACAACACGGATTGCATAAATGGCTTCATGTGCAGTATTTTTACATTGGTCCGAATCTGATAAGCTGGACGAAGCTAGACTCCACATGCAATGGAAGATGTGAAATACAAGCATTGTAGAGCGAACCACGAGAGTGTTGATTGTAATGTAGGGTCTCCTTTTGTTCAGACAGTGAAGGATGTGAACTACACTCAGGATTTTCAAAGGCAACAATACAATCCAAATTCTAACACCTATTACCCAAGTTGGAGAAATCACCCAGGTTTTCGACGGAGTAATAACCAGGGTGCTGAGACTACACTACATCATTTCAACAGAGTAAGAAGAAGTTTTCATAAGAAGATCGTGGGACTAAATTGGCGGAAATATCTACTCAACACATGCAAAGAACGGATAAGAGCTTGCAAGTTTAGGGAACTGCCATAAAAAAATTTGAAAAATCAGATGGGACAAATAGTGTAAGCACTTTCAAAGAGACTGTTAAGAGCATTGCCTAGTGAAACTAAGACAAATCCTAAACAACAGGTACTGGCAGTGAAGGTCGTGGAGAAAGAACAAATTGATGCAATAACTACCCGTAGTGGAGTTCAACTGCCAGAGATTAATGTAAAGAGACCAGTTGCTACAAAGAAAGGGTACATACCATAGTTGGGAGAAATTTGAGGAATTTGAGCAAAACAAATAAGTAGAGACAAAAGAGCATCAGATGATCCAAAGTTTAAGGAAACCGCTCCTACTAAAGAATTTGTGACATCACTACATTTTCCATAAAGTTTGCAAAAGAGAAAGCTCGATACTCAATTCGATAAGTTTTTGGATATGCTGAAAAGGCTCCACATCAACATCCCGTTCACCAATGCAATTAATAGATCCCGATGTATACAAAGTTCCTGAAAGACATGATATCTAAGAAAAAAATACTTCTAGACTAGGAATAAGTTGCATTGACTGAGGAAAGCAGTGCAAAGCTGTAAAATTAATTGCCACCAAAACTCAAAGACACAAGGAGTTTTACTTTATATTTTTTACTAGGCAAATGATTTCCTTTTAGTGCTTTATGTGATATATGTACAAGTTTAAATTTAATGCTTTTGTCTACTTTCAGGAAACTAGGAGTTGAGAAAGTCAAAGGATCGAATGTGACGTTGTAGCTAGTAGATATGAGCATCAGATATCCATGAGACAGGGTTGAGGATGTGCTCATCAAGATTGGGAAGCTAATATTCCCTGCGGATTCCTTGTTATGGACCTCAAAGATGACCACGATATGCCAATTACCTTAGGTCAACCATTTTAAGCAACAAGTCAAACTTTGATTGATATGGAGAATGGTGAGGTGATTGTGAGGGTGGATGACGCACATGAGATCTTTAAATTACATAATCCACCCAATCAACCATTAGTCCGGAGGAAGCCAAATCTATTGCTGAAGAAGTTTAACAAGAGTGAAATGAGATAAAACCTAAACGTCTAGAGAGTCTTGCTCGAGAGGAAAATAGATAGCTTAAGGTTTGGAGGGCAAAAATAAGATGTAAAGTTGAAAATTTCAAGGAGTGTAAGTGATGCGGACATAATCGGGATTTATTTTCATGATTATTATTGTTATTGCGTTTTGTCAGTCGAGACTTAATTTTATTATTATTGGGCTTATTAGTTACATTTCGATTATTGGGCTTGTAGTAATGAGTTAGCCCAAGCTCATTAGGTCTTTACTATTTATTGAATTTTTCGTTGTAATTTAGATAGTTGATGAATATGATGAATTAAAGATTTGGATGTGGCCACGTTTTCTCCTTCCCCCACCCCCTCTCTTCTCGCTTCTTCCCCATCTTCTTCTTAGGCTTCTTCTTCTTGCTTTTGGCTTAATTCTAATTCACCCTAAATTCTCATTTGTGCTGCATCAAATTTGGTATCAAAGCTAAACTTGGGAGGTAATTCATTTACATCGGTTCATCATCGAGACCAGTTAGTATGCAACCTGTTACTCTACGTCAAACACCATTCGCTTGCCAAATCACAACCCAGCCCAGATTTCTTCAAACCCCAATACAATAACTGCAAGCCACTTTGCAGTAACCAATACCTTTCAATAAACAATGGCCCACAATTAATAACTGCAAAATCAGTCACCATCTTCATCATCCCACAAATTACAGTTCACCCATTCACATACAAATTGACCCATCACATAAATCTGAATTCAAATATAACACACAATCCCACATAAATCTGAATTCAGTAACGCCACTGACTCGCCGAAAGTGCCACAGCCAGCGTTCCATGATCCCTCACAAATTCAATTGCCGCTAACATCCCGAACCACATACAAAAAAACAAAGTTCTTCATCCACCATCGACAGTGACCAGAAATCTCACTGAGCAGCCCCATAGCCTGCAACACCACTAGACAGCTCACCATCGCCCCCAATTCCCACCAAAAACCTAAACCATAACTAGGACGGAAGATATAGGTAGCGAAAAAGGGGGAAAACTGAAAACCTGCAGAAGAGGAAAACCCGCTGCTGCCATGCAATAAAGAAAAGGAAAAGCCCATTGCCTAATTTTTCGTTCGACGAACAAAATCGGGAGCTACTGTCATTTGTCTTTGGTGCTTAATTTCTTGGTGTTTAGCTACTTGGTACTCGGCTACTTCAACAAACAAATGGAAGTTTCTATTTTATTTATCATTGGTTTATGTTACTGTTTATTTTAAAATCTCATCGATTACTTTCTTTGTGCTACTGTTATTCTAATTTTACTTAAAGTTCACGTGATTGAGCCTCTAACTTGTTAAATTCTCATAATTTTACCTAAAGTTCACGTGATCGAATCACTAATTGTTCAATTTCCATTTTACCCCTTATTCTATGTGATCGGATTTTGACTAGTATTGGACGTGTGCTTTGTTATTTTAAATGTATCGCCAATATATTAACGTACCGTATTTGGCTTCATTTAATCCTAAAGTTTCAAAAAAAATTCTCAAATTGTTATTTTTCCGTTGCTTGCACTTCTCGTTTATTGATCTCTCTATACACTTCATTTAACTGGTAGTACATTGCATGCAGTTGCATAGTGGTCGTCTTGTCACATCTAGTTCCCGTAACCTGACCATGGACCTATCTCAACTTGATGCCATCACTTGTCAATTAGCACAACTTGTCACTCAAGTCGCCACTATCCAAACTGAGATGGCCGCTACTCGTAAAGAGAATATAGATTTAGCTGCTAGGTTGTCCACTTTTAAGCAAAATCGTAGGAATGAGGATTGGGTTCGTAAGCAAGAACGAGGTTATGTCCATCACAATACTCATTCTCTTCCACGTCATAAGGAGCGTCTCTTTAAAAACAATAAAGTAGATGTTCATACTTTTGATGGGTGTTTAGATTTTGAGATCTTTACTCAATGAACTGCCCTTAAACAAGGGAATCGATTAGTGACTGAGTACAGTAATGAATTTGAGGAATTTCGAATGAAATGTCATGTCATTGAGGATGATGCCCTAACTTTGAGTATGTTTATTCAAGGTTTAAGAGATGATCTTAGGCGTGAGCTTTTCCTTATGGGTGTAACTACTCTTGATCAGGCTTACTCTTTAGCTCGAGATTTTGAGTTGATTATTGGTATTCCATATAAAATGTGTGGTGACAACTATACGTCAATATCCTCCACACCACGTCCTCTTAAGTCTATTAGGAGACATTCCCCGTCAAATGTTCCTCTTATGTTCAAAAATAAGGGTACAATTTCTGAAATTTCAAAGACTTCTTCTCACTTGTAATGCTTCAACTGTAAGGACTTTGGCCACATCTCTTCCAAATGTCCTTATCGGACCTTAGTCATTGAAGAACAAAAGAATATAATAAATGAACAGTTAGACCATCAAGTCTATGTACCTAAGCTTGAAGAATCTAATAACTTTGATGATAGTGAGAACACCTCCTTAGGTAGTATTCAAACTTTTCTTATGAATCTAGGTATTGTATCCTTTGTTCCCGATACATCTCAGTCAAATGTTGTTTGTCGTACCCTTATCCAACCCAGATGTGCTATCGATTTGCGTAATCATGCCCTTTATAAGGAAAATCTTGGGAATTGGGATCTGATCGTCCCAACAGTTCAGAGGACATATAAATTTTTTTGAATCAATCTACAAGTATGAGTCCTTTCAAATTTATTCTTAATTACAAGTATGTGAAGCCTTTAGACCTTATTCTCATGTCCCCACATGCTAGAGTGTCTATGACAGCTGAAGTATTTGCACAACTTCTTCATGATTTGCATTTTGAGATCAATAAACGACTTGAAACAAATAATGTACCATATAAACTTCAAGTTGATTTGTATAAACGACGTTTTGAACTTAATATTGGGGATTATGTTGTATTGCAAGTTCACAGTGTTGGTATTTTTAAAATTTTGAAGCATGTTGGTCCAAATGCACATGTCATTGCTCTTTTATCACATTTTTGCTACCAATCTACTTTACATATTGAGGACTTCATCACTTACAAACACCATTTGCATTCCTTTGATGATCCTTTTCTATTTAGCTTTGTAGACTCCCACCCGTCTATGTTGACATCTCTACTTTTATACCATTTGTCACAGTACACAAAGATACAATTGATGTTATTTTAGATAAACAGATTGTGTTGACCAGTGATGGAGATATTTGGTGTTTTCTTGGTTGTTGGGTAGTTCCACCTGATGCAGACCGTATATGGAGTCCGATAGATAAACTCTAACAAATCAGGATTACACTGCTGGAGTTTCGATATTTGGTTCTTATGAAAGATCGTCCACCGTGGTAAAAGTTTATCCACTTGACAGGGTCAAGTTTTCTCCCACCCGGGAGAGTTGATGCGGACATCATCAGGATTTATTTTCATGATTATTATTGTTATTGTGTTTTGTCAGTCGAGACTTAATTTTATTGTTATTGGGCTTATTAGTTACATTTCTATTATTGGGCTTGTAGTAATGAGTTAGCCCAAGCCCATTAGGTTTTTACTTTATTGTTAATGTTATTGGACTTTTTTTGTTATTGGGCTTGTCTTAGTGGGTTAGCCCAAACCCGTTAGGTTTTCACTATTTATTAGTTTTTTCGTTGTAATTTAGACAGTTGTTGAATATGACGAATTAAAAATTTGGTTGTGGCCACGTTTTCTCCTTCCCCTCCCCCCTTCCTCTTCTCGCTTCTTTCCTCTCTTCTTCTTCGGCTTCTTCTTCTTACTTTTGGCTTAATTCTAATTCACCCTAAATTCTCATTTGTGCTGCATCAGTAAGGCTGCAAGACTCAAGCATGAACCACCATGATCAGTCCATCCACACAGTATAGCTAAAAACTATAAATTAAACACTTGTTGGGAGGTAACCCAATTTTCTAACCCTTAAAGGAAAATATTAATTGAGTCAAAAGAAGTTTTCTTTTTATTCTTTCGATTGTTTTCTTCCCCGCTTGATAGGTACCATGAATATTGACATCGGAAGGAGCTTATAAAAATACAAGTTGCGTTAAATTGACAAATAGCTCCCCACATATTCAACAGAAAAACTCGGGAGTACCGATTTTCTTTTCTTTCCCATCCCCTTATATTCTTACTTATATTTTATTATATTGAGGACAATATTAATTTTAAGTTTGGTGGTGGGAAAAACTTTGAATTTTTACGTTTTGTGTGTTTTTAGTGTTTGTGTGTTTATTTTTCATTATTACTTTAGTATTTAATAGAAAAATAAAAAATCGAAAATCATCTGATTTGGAAGTCATCGACTAAAATCTCGTTACATGGGTTCCTATAGAAATCTTAAGGAATGAGAGTGCCAAGAATTTTTTTTTGAAAAAAGCAGGTGCATAAAACATAAGATGCCCTAAATGCCCTAGTTAAGCCCCCATACACATATTTGAGAAGACTTGACTTTTGGGGGAAGGGGAGATTGTTAGCGTAGTCTAGTCCTAGAGGTCGAAGCAATCAAGGAATTGGAGAATCCCTATTTAATGATGTGTTTACTTACTATTAGTAGAGTCCACATGAGCTATAGAGGGTGATTATAGTAATGAAGAATTCAACCTTGGATTGCACACTCGTAAAAGAGTAAAAAGAATAAGTATGGTAGTGTGTGAATCATACGAGATGTGAAATGATATATTTGACCATAGATGGTTGGGAATTAAAGTAACTTGTAAATTTATGATTATCTACTTAGTTCTTCACACACACGTCAACTTTACATTGGAAGAGTGGATATTGGTTATTATGACTTTGAAATAGTTTGTAGATTTAGTACTGTAATTTCAAATATTGAGATAAAAAGCTAGCTCTTCTAAACAAATATTTTTGCTTGCTTGCATATTTGTTTTATTTAGGTTATAGTTTTGTTTGAGGATGAACAAATGTTTACGTTTGGGGATATTTTATAAGTGTATTTTAGGCGCTTATTCGGAGGCCTAAAATTTCGATATTTGATAATTCTTTTGAAAACATATATCCTAAATTGTTGTATTTTATACTACATAGGTAAAATTCGGTGGTTGAACGATGAATTGGAAGAAACAAAAGAAAAATCAAGGAAAATGACAGTCCAAAGTTTGAGGACCAAATTGCAAATATTCAATAACTGTTTCAGACTACAAGACGATACTTTCAAAATTGTTAGGAGACAATTGGATGGAGTTAGAACTCAAAAATGAATGGAATATAATCAAAATATTATCAAAATCAATTTCCAATCGTACAAGTTATATTTCAGATTTTTAGCCGAATATTGAGACCTATTTTTGATATAGGAAACGTTCGAAGTGGAAAACATCTATTTCTAAAAAAAATTGTAGTCCTTTGATTTAGATTTCTAATGCACTTTGAATTGTCTAACACGTTTTGAATCACTTCAATTAGATATTGGGAGAGAAAGTTATGGCCAAACTACTAATTGTTGTGCAGACAAAAAAACTGCGCGCGAAGACATCTTTCCTTATTCGATGGGAATTCTTTAGGGAAACCAATTTGGACGTAATTTTCAACTAATTTTCTACTCTTACAAATACCTAACAACAATAGATATTAGAGACCTCTCATATACATCTCATTCTCCAACACTCATCAATTATTATCATCAAATGAGGAAAATTTATAGCTTTTCTGAGATAATTGAATGAGATTTGAAAGATTCAATGAAGTGGAGATCCAAACTTGATTTTTGGGCAAAGAAGAAAATGTGTAAGTAGAGATTTTTCAGGAAACCACTGAAAAGATTAAAGATTTCAAGATTCATCTTCATCTTCATTTTCTCAATTTATCAAAAATTCTGGTTATATCTTTTTACTTAAATATGATTTCTTGTAATTTCAATATATTACTCTAGTTTTATACATTGCTAGGATAAGATGAACACTTTGTTATGATATTTTTAATTTTTCATTAATTATTTTGACTTTAATTTGATTTCATTTGTAAATGTTTATTATCGTTTTTATCGTTCTTTTCAATTACTTGATCACCAATGCGACGATCAAATCTAACGCCTACATCCCTCTCTTAATTAATTATTTTGACTTTAATTTGATTTGATTTGTGGATGTTTATTATCGTTTTTATTGTTCTTTTCAATTGCTTGATCACCAATTGAATTGTTAGTGAATTTTATTGTTATCGAGAGAGACAATAGGATTTAAGTACAATATAATAAATATTATAACATTTGATAAATGATATAGATATCTCTATGTTTTATGTGGTTTTAATAGAGTTTTAAGCACGATATAATTAAATTAGGAACATTGACCAACGTGAATGATTTCAAATTGTCACTTTAATTGTTACACTAAAAATAAAATAATAAGGGAGATTCGACATCTTAGCAATGCATCTCACATATTGAAAAACACATTTACTTACTTTTATTAGTTAATTGATAATTTAGGTATTAGTATAGCAAGAAATCACAAAATTTGTATGTTATTCGATTAAAGTTGCAATTAATTTTAACTCGATCAAATACACAGTTCTCGTAGGTTCGACACTCTATTCATCATATATTATTTGATCACGATCCCGTGCACTTAGTAGTTTTTAAAGGATCAAGCCCTACAAAATAGGGGCTAAATAATTTGGACGTACATTCCGAGAAGACTAATATTGTGATAATCAAAGTACTTTCACTTAACTAAAAATGAAGTTTGTCACGAAAGAACTAAGTACGTCAAATTTCACTTTGTCGGGAAAAAGGTAACTAATGGGGACATTATAACCCACGCTAATACGCTAACAAAATTAAGTAAATTTCTGTAGATTACATATTAGCAATGGGTGATGATTTGCAAGTATGCTAAGGCAGTGAAACGAAACATGAACTAAGAGATAACAGGGTCCGTTTGATTGCAATGGTGGAAAATGAGTGGAAAGAAAATAAATTTCAGAGAAAATAATTGTCTGGAACTTGTTTTTTAAGGAATTGTTAATTAAGCGTGTTTGATTGGTATAATTTTTCACCAGAAAAATTTTAAAATTCTAGATCTTTTTGTGTTCGTTTGGCTTTGTTCTACATGAAAATTGTCCATTAAAGTGATAATTTTTTTCACAATTGGTTATAAAATTTGTTTCCATTGCCAAAAATAAAATTTCAAAGAAAATCATGTTTTCATCGAAGTTTAGTATTTGTTTGACTTTGTTTTATATGGAAATTGTCCAATAAAATTAATTTTTTTTACAATTGGTTATAAAATTTTTGCAATTGGAAAAAAAAAAGCTGGAATAACATTTTCCTACCAAAATGGTGAGAAAACTAATCCCACAATTTGAAAGAAAATATGCACGTGTGGAGTGAAGATGGAAAACAATTTCCATGGCAAAAAATGACTATCAATTTGAAAGAAAATATGCACATGTCGAGCAGTCGCTAATGCGGCTGATGAAGTCAGTTGGCTACGAAATCTACTCAAATGAATTCAAAGTGTTTTCACTCTCCAACAATTTTCGATGACAATATGAGAGCCACATATATTTCTGGCAACCCACTATTCTAGTACTCTAAAAATGAAACAAATCATCCTCAATTATCACTTTGTGAGATACCAAGGGATTAATGGTCAAATTCGAGTGTCACATGTTCACTCTCGAGATCAGTGAAGCGACTCCATTACCATGCCGTTAGCTTGTCAAGCTTATATTCTTCACCAATCCAAGATTCAATTTCTAGAGAGAACGTTCATCTTAGATGAAATTGAAAATACTAGGATTGTTTATATCCCCAATATATGAGTGTAGCATTTACATCATAAGATAAAATATTGTGCTAATTGTGGAGACAATAATTGTTATGTTTTTGTGAAAACTTCAAACTCCAAAAGAGTTGTTGAATATAGCATCATTATGATCATATACATCCTAAAATGTGGGGTACCGTATGGTACATCTCCTATGAAGAGGCTCCAGATCATCACTAATGTGGCAGCCAACTAAGAAAATCAACTAGGCCCATACTCCACGTCAACTCCTACCTGGTCGAGGTGATGCCATACAAGGTAGCCGAGGTAATGAATTATTTCAATCGAGGTGCCATGTCGAGGTTCCATGGCCTAGCTAAAATGTCATGTATGTTGCAAGGAAGAATTGCGAGGCTCTTAGCCTCCACATTTACAAAAGGCATCTTCCAAATCACATCTTCTCAAGAGGTCTTTCGTACAAGATCCACATGTGTTTGATTCATGTGACAACTCACGGTAGCAACAACGTAAGGTCAAATTATCAATCTACATATTGAAGGACAGACCCATGCACTGGGGAGGATACTTTTCAAAATCATTAAATGTTTGCCAGCCTAGGATTTATGGAGTGACACGTGAGAGAGGATCTATGTCGTGAGGATGAGGTCACGTGTCACTTCATCTAATGATTATCATTTTTCCGCTACCACTGTAAAAGCTCACATATTATGTCATTTAAAGGTAATGAAAGTCTATGCTCTCAACATATAACTTTGCTCTGTTCACTCTCTTTGTTACTCCCGAGTTCAAACCCCTTTTACTTGAAGTGGATCACGTCTTTAGTACGTCCCACAACCAAATGTATACTTTACATAGACTGACTTGCCAGTTAGAGTACTTGCGGCCATCTCTCCCACCATCAAAGATTGGTCGTACATTCTAACAGTTTGTCTAAGTGTGAGGAAAGAGTTGTGTGGACATGAGAGGAGCTCAGATCTGTTGGCCACGCCACCTCTATAAAAGGTAAGGTCAATAGATTGGTGTCATCCATGAAAAACAACACTACAATCAGGAACATCCCGTGTAAAAAGATTTTTGAAAAAGAACTTTAGCTTCCTCTTTGAAAATGATTTGTTCTTGAACAAAAAACAAGTGAAATTTTCAAGGAAGAAGAGTTTTCTAAGTGTTTTGTTGATTTGAGTGTTTATATTCCTTGACAATGGGGTATTTTGAGGTGAAAATTTGCTCAAAAGACCACATCTTTGAAGAAAAGATATGTCCACCCACCATGAGCTCTAGAAGTGAGAATGTACATCCAAGAAGGATAAGGGATAGCCCTCTGAAGAAGAGGCCATGAATGGAAGAAACCCTAAAAAGGGAAGGCATACATAAAAATGGCCATAAAAGAAATATCCCCTAGAGAACGGATCATATTTGATAAACTAAGAAAACTCATCCCATGAAGCATAAGACTCCATCCTTCAAATTATATTTTTTCAAGTGAAGAGGCTTCATCTCGCCTATGCATGAGTGCCTCCACCACCTCAATAAAAGGGGAGGCCTCTTAAGAAGAGGTCATGAAGGGAGGATCCCTGAAGAAGGGATCAATATTTGAAGAATGAGGAGTCCACACTTCGGCCATGCAAAGGTCACACCCTCACCTAGGCATCTTGACTATACAAGGCCTCGTCATTGCTTCTATCTTTCAGGCCTTTGTCTTTAAACAATGAACTCACATTAGCATCCTTTGCACAGCTGCCATATGTTATCTTAATCATTCGTAAAATTTGAATTACATGCATTATACAAATATCGATACATGGACTCGAGGGACTATTGTGTTGTGTTTAAAATGTACAATCAACTAATGAAAGATATTATACTCCAAGCCAATGCATCACCTCAACAAAGAGCATATCATCTCCAACCCTACACTAAAAATCCACACATTATATAAATATCCATATATAGACTTTGGGGGATATTGTTATGCCTCTTATGAAGAGGCTCTAGGTCATCACCAATGTGGCAACCAAATAAAAAAATCAACAAGGCATGTACTCCACGTCACCTCATACCGGCCAAGGTTAGGCCACACAACGTAGCCGAGGTGCAATGTTGAGGCCGACCCTCTATGACCAAGCTGAAGTGTCATGTATACTGCAAGGAAGAAGTGTGATGCTCCTAGCCTCCACATTTACAAAAGGCATCTTCTAAACAAGATCCGTATGTGATTGATTTATGTGACAACTCATTGCAGCACCTTAATGTCAAATTGTCAATCTACATATTGAAGGACAAACCCAGGTAGTAAGGTGGCTACTTTTCAGAACCATTAAATGCCTTTTAGCTTAGAATTGATAGAGTGACACCTAAGAGCAAATCTCGATCATCAGGATGAGACCACATGTCACTTCGTCAACGGTTATCATTTTTCCTCTACTACTATAAAAGCTCCCACATTGTGTCATTTGAAGGTAATGCAAGTTTATGCTCTCAACATATAACTTTGCTCTCTTTACTCTCTCTATTGATCCCGGGTTCAAACCCCTTTTACTTAGAGTGGCTTACATACTTCGCACATCTCATACCCAAATATATACTCTTACATAGATTGACTTGACCGTCAGAGTGCATGTGGCCATCTCCCCCACCGTCGGTGATTGGCCGTACGCCCTAACGGTTTGTCCAAGTGTGCAGAAAGCGGTTGTGTGAATATGAGAGGAGCTAGGATTTTTTGGCCACGCCACCTCTACAAAAAGTGAGGTCAATACCATTCAATGCATTTTAAAGAAAATTCATAGTGGAAACTTTTAACAAGTTTAAGGATGGTTCATTAAGACACACACTACTTATACTTCCAGTGAAGAGAAGTGTAATCTATAAAGTATTTGAGTCACATTATAGATTGATACAAGGTAACCTGACAAAAGTGTTTTAAATTGATTAATGTGATCACGTTAAATTCATTCAACAAAAGAAGTTTAGACATAATATTTTAGAACTAAAAAAATTGATCTATAACTTATAAACGAAGTCAAAATGAAAATTTATCTAAATCACTTACTAAAGAATTAGTAAGATCTAACATTGAGTAGGATGGGTTGAAAATAATTAATTAAAATCCACCAATTATGACAATCTCACCTATTTATTCCAAAAATTGTATTTTGGATTCGAAAGGTAACGAGTCATTCGATGAGTGAATAATTTTCAACATTTTTTAAAAATAATACCTTACCATAGATTAAAGTTTTGAATGTTATAATTTGTAGGATTGAGTTTATTAAACTCTCGATGAAGTTTAATCAGTACAAGTATATCTAAATGTAAATGATCGTTTGATTTCCCACAAGTGTAACATATCGCGAACTAGTATAAAGTAATAAGTAGAATATGGCATCCAAAAGGACCACATACTTAATATAGGATCAATTAATGTTAGCTTTAATTGAATAACCAATTTTTTTTAAAGAATTTATACTAATTAATCAATTAAACTAACTATTCTAATGAGCAAATTATGAAGGTTTTGTAAATTTAAATTGGATGTTTCTAAAACCTGGAATCATCCTTATTAATCTGTTTCAACAATTCAATAACATGACAATATGTGCACATTATTTTTGATCAATATTTCTAAGTTAATTAAAAGCATATCTTGAAGTAAATTAAATAGATCATCTCATGTGACCTTTCTATATATATTTAGTCATGTCAACGAGCAGAGCCACGAGCCAAAACTCAAACATTCGGACTGTATTTAAAATTTGTGTAATTTATACGTATTATAAATAATAATTAAATATTAATATATAAAAAAATACATCTAAGCTTTAAAAAAAGGCTCACAGGCTGGCGCGTTGAGCCACACGGACCTGTCCGACTCGAGTCAACGCCCAAAAATGGGGCTCGACCCCACCGAGCCACAAGCCGCCCGACTCGAACGTTTCTGTGGCCAAGCTCAGAACGCCTGAGTCGTCGAGCCTTTTGACATCGCTATATATATATATATATATTCATATCTTTCATATATATATATATATGAAAGATATGAATATAAAAGTGTGCATTAAAAATACAATAACATCTATATAAAACATACAAAACATAAATGTATATTTCTATCATATTCCGAACTTTACAATGGTTTTTATAACATGATAGCTATCCTATTGTCTCTCAAGAATCAATAAAACTAACACAATATTCCAATTAGTGGCCAATTAATTGAAAAACATTAAGTTCTCTAACAATCATCCCAAGAATAAACACATATTGAGTGTCAAATTATTGAATTTATATTAAGAACTTCATCAAAAGGGTTCATCAATAACTTAGTAAATAAAACCATAGTCAACGTTACAAAATCACAAGAAATCTATTTAATTGGATAAACAAAACCCGAATTTTAGGTTGGTGAAGTAGAAGATGATGAATCGTGATGTTGTTGAATTTCCCGAGTTTTTTCTTGATTGATTCCCTTAATTATTCTTCTTGTTCCCCCCAAAAAATCTTATTTCAATCTTCAAAAGATTGAATTTGATTCGACCTCTCATGTCTTGTAAGGAGATAAATAATGTATGAGAGGTACTTTCAATGGCTATCCATATACTGTATATATATAGAGGGTGAAATTAGGTCAAGATTCACATCTAAATTGAGTTCCAAAAAGAGTTTCAATCAAATAAAGAAAATTGCCTTTGCATCACACATGATTATGTTTCTGCGCAGCCATCAATATTTTTATCATAATTTTTATCTTATGATGCTTGATTGATTTGATTCAAAGTGCGTTGTAAATCTAACTCAAAAGGCAATAATTTGTTTAGAAATATTTTTTTTCCAATTTGAATCTTACTATGCCAAAGATGGGTCTCGATACCCGGCTAAGAATCTAAATTGGTGAAAGTACTTTGATTATATTTCTAATTACATCCAATTGATTCTCTATAATCTTTAATCAATGTTTTGTTGTCCAAATCAACTAATGGATATTTGCAATTAGGTCCCCAAACTTTTGGATTCCATTTGTTTTTGCTCGGTTTCACTCATTTCTTCCAATTTCACTTCCAATCATCGAGTCTCACCTAACAAATGAAATATATAAGAGGTTAGATCATAATTAGTTAAAAAATTCTCTTAAATGTTTGTTGACCTCGAAAAATGGTTAGGACACGTGGCCAACAAAATAATAATCCACGTAAGCTTTTCCCTGCGCATGATAACACGTCATTAGCCACCCATGGCCTTTCCCGGTGGAGGTAGAAACGGTCGTGAGCACTCTGACGGTCAATTTAGTGATTTCGTAATCGAAACATGACATTCAACGCTGAGGTGATCACCGGAGGGTGGCTGAGTGTGTGCGTAAGTGTGTGGTCATCAGAGTTAAGAATTATTTGTAAGGCTAAAAATCAGAGAGAAAAAGGTCCACCTCTTACCTTAATAAGGGAATACTTATACTAAGAGGAATGGAGATGAGAATCGTTGGATATGGGGACACATGTCTTTGGATCTCGGACAGATCATCCATTCATAGGTGTCAATCTATCCATCCATAGGTTGGCAGGTATTAAATGTTTCCTGACATAGCAGTATGAGTTCACCGTTTGGAGTTTGTCATGTATCCCATCAATCAGGATAATGATGTGATTTTGGGGAAATCTTCTCATAAAAGATCTTGGCAGGCGTGGAGAAGTGAACATGGGGTGTGGCGAATACGGAGTGCGGGCATTTACATCCGTCATCTGCGGCGGATGAGTTCGGATCTTCTACAAGTGCACAGTAGCATTTCGATTTTGGGTATTGGATTTAGTTCATCCAAACGAGTTCAGTTCGAACGCCACATGGTAGCACAGAATCTTTTTCGAGCATACATGGCAGACGAACTGAGTGAACAAGATAGAGGCCACCTTAATTCAGTTCGTCCGAGACATGGCCGCAACAATGTCTATACCTATGATTAGCTCAACTTGTTTTGATTATAACAAACAATACATTTATGTTTTTAACATATCTAGTTTCTTGAGTTTTTCATATATAAATCTTCTTAAGCACTCAAAGGATCAAATCGTCATCAAATTGAAGAACAAGCAATCAAAAGAGACTCGAAGAAACAAGAACCTTGAGGATTAAAGTTTTAGAAGTTGCTTCGATTTATATGTAAAGGTATAACTCGTCAAATTTAGCAAATGCATAAAGCTCAAACCATTTCTCATAAATTCATCATTTGCATAAAAATATCTTGATTCATAAAACATGAAATAGATTTTTGGAAACATGAAAAATCTAAATATAAAAATTAAATTCCAAAATTTCTATACCAAACGATCGAAGTATTGTCCACTTACCGAATTTGCTAGAACTTACCGTATTTGCAAATCACTTGTCGAATTTACTAGCATCTATTGATCGACCGGTCTACTCGACCAAAGTGTCAGTCGAAACTCCAATGATTTGATTTTTACAATGGCTACATTCACATTTCGGTCGACCGAAATTTCTCAACATATAGCGACTAATTCTAAATCTTTTGGTCTATAAATAGTCA
>CAIGRH010032609.1:0-15767 GCA_903798295.1 Fraxinus nigra | reverse complement strand
ACTTTAAGAGGTCAGTGGGGACAATTGCCCCTACTGGGCCCTTAATGGGTCCATCCCTGATTGGAATCTTTGTTTGGTGACATCAACTCTACAGATATGAAAACAAATTTAAAATATTACAACAAAAATATACACTAACAAAATAGAAAAAGTTAATATTTTTCAAATTAAACCGACAACCTGACTCATTTTGTTCATTTATGGAAGAATCACACCTCGTTTCTATTAATAGTTTTTGATGATGATGTTCATGTTTGATTTTTCTAGCATATAAAATAAAAAAGACATTGATACGTCAATTTAGTAATTTATTTATCAATGTTGAAAAAAAAAAACATATAACAAATATAGGACATATCGTACAAGATGTCTTTATAAAAAAAATGTGATTGTGCATGTTAATGTCCCCTCACCTCTCCTGAAAGTATTTATTAAATGATAGTTTAATAAATAATAAAACAACTAAATAAAAACCATGAAATTAGAAACCATGAAACAACTATATATGGGTCCACAAATTCATAAATATGAATAAGAAATAAATAGTGCATATATAGATGGATATGATAATACAATAATACTTTGAGTTGTCACGTGCTTAGGACGTCCCAAATGGATGTATATATACAATTAAAATGATTCTTGATAATAGATAAATATAAAATAGAAATTTCATACAATTAAATTCATGATATTAAAAATTAATTTTACGAACCAAGCTTAACTAATCACTAAATAAAAAAATCAAAACACTTGTAAACTTACAAGTAGCTTATTTTCATCATCTAACTGGACATTACTAAAAGAATTAAAAAATAAAAATAGAGAGAAGAAAAGAATTACATTTCAACATAATCAAAAATTTCGTAAAAAACCAAAATGTCAATGCCTTCCTTTTGAATAAAGTCATTTGTAACAAGACGAGTTTCATATCTCCCACATCACCATTTGAATCCCTCTCAGCTTTAAATATTCAATTACAACCAATGGACTTCGCATCTTCAGGCAATCGGATGAAATCTCAAACGTCATTGTTACTTATGAACTTTATATCTTTATGCATGACATCAATCCTCTATTTAGAATTATTCATTTGTATAGCTTGATTGATTAGTTCTTCTTCCATCAATATATGTCATCGTTATTTTCTTGGAGAAAGACTATAAAATCATACGGAATTATCTCTCATTTTTGTAGTGGATTTCCTTAATGTCATTTGCTCTTAAGATTTTTTAGTTTGTTTTTCAATTATTCTTCCATCAATCTATGTCATTCTTATTTTCTTGGAGAAATGCTATAAAATCATCTGGAATTACCTGTCTCCTTTTTATAGTGGATTCCTCAATTGCATTTACTCTTGAGGTTGTTGAGTTTGTTTTCTATAACAATCTCTTGAATGTGTGTAGGGGATTTTGTAATCTTGTCTTGATCCGAAAATTACTTCTTGAACAAGATCTAGAGCAAAAATTTGTCCATAGTCCTGATCATCGTCAATTGCATTAGAAAAAATATATACATATTCTTCATCCAAAACAAAATCTTTAACATTATAATCTTATCTCCCTTCGCAAACTCTACACCCTTAAAGAATCAAATACTTTCCGTTTCGAAAATTGACCTAATAGTAGGATCTTTTAAAAAATATATATAACCATTTAATGATTGCTCTTCTTGTAACTTTGTTGAGAATTTAAATTGCAGTATCATGTGCTTCTATCGGAGAGATTCTGATGTACTATGAGACGATTTCACATTCCTCTAAGAATTTAGCAAAAAGTCGTGGATGATGTTCTCGTGATTTGTATTATCTTCATAGTATTTACCATATGGTAAGATATGAATTGTTAAAATTCTTTTATAGAGTTGTTTTTCAACCTCAATTTTGTATGCCTTGAATATATTCAGTGTTTGGGATTTTTTATAGATGAGATATAAGTAGCTATATTGAGAAAAATTCATCTATAAACGTACCAAATCATTGTTGACCATTCCAAGAAGTTGAAGTGAATGGCCCACTAATATCCATATGAATTAGTTCTAATACATCCGAAGTCGTATTGACACATAATCTCCTTATGTTTATTTGTTTTCCCTTAATGTAATTAACATAAATATTTAAGTGTGAAAAATTAAGAGAATCAAGAATTCCTTCTGACATAAGATTTTTCATTCTTTCTTGAGAGATGTTACCTAATCGCTTGTGTCATAGCGAAACAAAATATTCATTGGTTAGTTTATGTTTAATACCATGTGAATTCACACGCAAGATTTCTTTATAAAAGACAACCATATTAACCAGATATAGGTTATCGTAATTAGATAAAGAACTGGTATTCACAATATTTGAATTAAGAAAAAGATAAAACTGACTATTTCCAATTGAACAAGAGTAACTGAATTTGTTTAATGTAGAAATAGAAACTAAATTTCATCTAAAAGACGATACTACAGATGTCCCCTTTTAAATTTAAACAATAACCAATCTTTAATAACAATCTAAGGTGATAAAGCCTCAATTTTGACTGATTTGCCATCGTTCAACATAGATGAATCTTTCAGCAACAATTGGCTTCTGGTTGTTCATGCAACTCTGCATAGACACACTTATGTGAGTAGTGACACCCAAATTTATCCACCAAATGTGTTTTTGTATTGAAACTAAATTAACCTCGAAACAAATCAAAATGAGAAGTGTACTTTTCTTTACATGCTAAATATGGTATTTAGTATAGTATGTCTTTATGTATTCCAGTTTTCACAAAATAAATAGCAGATGATTAATCCTTCGGGATTTTACTATTTCTTTTGAACTCACTAAGTGCAGCTTTCTTATTCTTTAATTGTCCTTATAGGTATCTGCCAATTGAGTACTTCCAGTTCTCTCTTACTTTAGACTATCTTCTTCTTGCACACAATATGAAATGAGCTCATCAGTAGTCTACTTCCCCTTTTGACTGTTGGAATTGACATCAAATTAACTGAATTGTGCAAGAACAAAAATCAAGCTCAAATGCACGAGCAAATCATCACACAACTCAAACTTTAATACCTTTGATTTTGAACTAAGAAGAGACATTTCCATAATATACTCCCATATATTTTCCTTAGCCTTATACTTTAGTAAAATAAAGTTCGTCAGAAACGTACTAGTTTCGGCCTTATTGCCTCTTGGAAAACCTTTTTTTATTTCTTTAATAAATTTCTTGGTAGTAGTTACGTTAACACCCCTAAATGTTACTGAAATTCCACACTTTATTATCATAAGACTCATGCGGTTTAAACGACCCTACTTATTCGAGTCCCATTTTTAATTTGTAAAACTCTTATTCGTAAGAGTAGTAGATTGTTCAGTCCTTAACTCTAGATCTATGTTGCCGAGAACAATACAACTGTTCTCTTTCTAGCCCTTAAATTGAGCCCTTCTAATTAAGAATTAATTACATTGTTTCTTAACAGTTTTTAAAATTCATAATATCTCCTTTGTGATTTATGATGGAATTTTTAGAGTTCAAAGTGCAAGGAGGAATGCCAAACTCCTAGATGGGCTTTTTTCCATCGACGGGTGGCTCATGGTTGACAATGAGCAAGAAAAGTGAAAGAGACAACAACTACGAGGGAACACTGTGCTAGACTCCTTATTTTGAAGATCTCATGTTTAATGTGATTTACTTTGTTGTGGAAGGTATAAATTTAACAATTTAATGTAAACTCCAACTCTATTGTATCCTATATGAGGATTTGTTATGAATGAGGAGCCCATCCCATTTTTATTTAGTAAATGATGTGAATAGTTCTTTATTCCTTTTTATTCCTTGAATTTAGATTTTAATATATTTAGTTATCAAGAAAGAATATTACAATAATCATGATTTTTTAAAAAAATCCAAATTCACAATGAAAATAGCTACAAAGTCCGTTGGTGATTAGTGGCTGAATGTAATCTATAGGTAATTTGTAATGGACAAATTTGTTGTTAATATCGTCATTGAATCAATTCGTTAGTAATTATCGACGAAAAATCTTGTTGCTAATTTGTTGTTTAAGTACCGACGGACTTGAGCCTTTTTAATTAAGAATTAATTACATAGGTTCTTGATAGTTTTTTAAATCCATAATATCTCTTTTGTGATTTATGATGGTATTTTTAGAGCTCGAAGGAATGTCAACCTCCTAGACGGGCTTTTCTGCCAAACAGGTGTCCAAGTCGTTGATATCACTTACCAAAAGCAGGTCATTGATGATGGGAGTTTCAACATGCACCTTCTTCATAAATACTAGCACAATGGTATGAAGCTTGATAATAACTTCCCATATTGTATTTTACATGAGGATTAATCATGAATTAATGAGCACCAGATTCCATTTTTAGTGGTATTTCATTAATCTTTTTAAAAGAGCAAGTCTGATTTTGGAGGATAATTATATTTGGTAACATTTAATTTTAATTCTTCTAGTAAAAAGAAGATATTATGTAAGAACTTCGAAATGAGTACCATTAAGCCCCTTTAATTAATAATTAATTACATAGTTTTTTAACAGTTCTTAACATTTATTATGATATTTTTAGAGTTCTAAGTGCAAGGATGCATGTCAAACCTCCTAGATGGGCCTTTTTCGCTGTATGGGTGACCGACTCGTTCATATCTATTAGGTTTTAGCTGATTTTGTAATTGGCAAGTCTTTGAACAAAAGGACTTAATTTAATAGATTGTAAGCATTCAAGGAGTAGTGTGCAATTTATTTAAAAGTTGGTTATTAGGTCAAGGATTTCAAGTTTGGAACAAGGAGGAAAACTACTCGAATTTTCACTAGACTATCACCAAGGGTTGACTCAAGCTACAAAAGTAGAAATATTGTCACTAGACTGTCTCCCATCCTTCACTCGAGTGACACCATATCGCTCGTCTGTCGCTAGCCCTTTGCTCGAGCGACAACTTTATAAGGTAAATTTTTATTTCACATTTTAAAGGCTTTTTCTCAGCCCATTGATTCCTTGACCTATCTATATATATCAAAAGAGGTACAGAACATTTTTAAGGAGGTTGTTAATTGAAAAAGATTCATCTATGAGAGATCTATTTATTCAACCTTCATCTTGTACGAGTGTTTTTGTCAGAAAAACATCAGACTCAATATCCAAAATCCAAATACCAAAAATCAAACTTCCTACATATCCGTCAGATGTGCTGAAGATCGAGGAAAGCGACTGGAGTTCCACTCTGTGAAGAGCGGGGTGTTTTTCGTGATCTACAAGAGATAGACGATTCTACCAACCTAGGGACTGATGTAGGATAACAAAGGGCGTTGTTATTGTAGCTAGAATTGGTGCAGGGGAGCACAAAATTCAGGAGAGCTGTCAGGAGATCAGATAATTCATGTCGTTATCTAGTCTGGTAGACTGAAAGTGCAGAATCGCGTATAGTAGATTGACTAGCAAAGTGTCCGAAGTCTTTTCCAGCAGGGTTTCTTGATGAACAATTCTTTGTTAGTTACTACTTTTTTATTTATTGTTTATGATATGCAAACTGCAGTAATTCAACATAGAATAATTTGACTTGCATGATTAACCATCCAGATAAGAATTAAAAGTGACTTGTTGCTATTTAATTCATGATATATTTTTAGTTTTGCATAAAATACCTTTTCATCCTCTCTAGGTATTGTTGGGGTCAAACTACGTAACTCTCAATTGGTATCAGAGCCTTAAATAGATTCCTGACCTTTTTTGTTAGTCCTTGTCTATGCCTCCGTTTTTTTACGAAAGCAATTATGCCTATTGGAAGTTCGGATGAGAGCTTTTCTAAAGGTTTGGATGAACGTATTTGGATAAGTGTTCAAAATGGGTGGATTCTACCTACAACTACTATTTAAGGTGTTGTCATACCCACTGACATCTCCCTCTAGTCGAAAATAAATCTCGATAAGTGTAATTGGAACAATAAGAGCCTTTATGCCATGTTCATGACTGTGTCTGCTGAAGAGTTTAGACGTGTATCGATGTGTGAAACTTCTAAGGAAGTTTGGGATATTTTAGAAACCACACACGAGGGAACTAAAACTGTTAAGAACTCTCTACAGATGTTAACCACTAGGTTTGAAGAGATATTGATAGCTGATGATGAGACATTTGATAGTTTCTATGCTAAACTGAATGACATAGTCAATTCGAGTTTTAATTAAGGTGAGAGGATCCTCAAGTCAAAAATTGTTAAAAAAGTCCTTAGATCACTGCCCAAGAGGTTTAGACCCAAGGTTACTTTGATTGAAGAGAGTAAGGACTTGGATGCTGTTAAAATTGAAGAATTCGTATGATCACTTCAAACTTACGAACTCACTGTCTCACAACCTAAAAAAGGTTAAATCCATCGCCATGAACACTGTTAGAGAAGCTGAGAGCGATTCCATTGACACTGATACACTTAGGGACGACAAAAATGCATATTTCGTTAAAAAATTCCAGAAGGTGATGAGGAATAAGAGAAAGCCTCAGGCATAGAATATTGATGTCCTTAATAAACTCTCGAGAGGTAGATGTGAGAAAATAAATATAGACTCCCGTTAGGAAATCTCAATCTGTCCAATGACATGAGTGCAAGGAATATGGTCACATTAAGATTGAATGTCCTAATTTGAAGAAAAGTTCGGATAGAGAATGTCGTAAGGCTTTAACCGTGACCATAAGTGATGAGGAATCGATTCCAATTCTCTGAATGAGACATTTGGTGGTGAGGATGAACAAAAATTAATGGTCTTCACCTTGATTGCTACAATCTAATCTGACTGTAAGATTGAGAAAGTTGAAATGAAGGATGAAAGTGAGGAGTCTGAAAGTGAGAAAGAGTCTGATAGTGATGAAGAGATTCATAAGACTTATGATAAGATGTATGAAGAGATTCTTAAGTTTCTAACTAAAAATAAAGTCTTAAGTACAAGAGTCACGGAACTTGAGTCGGAAAATGAGAAACTTTTAGCTTGTATCTAGGAATCTACCTCAACCTTGAGTGAGTTGAAATCCATGAATGAATCTTTAGATACTCAGGTTTGGAATCTCACCAATGAGCTTGAGAATACTTCTAGGAGAGCTAAGGAGCTGACACTTGAAAACGAAACCTTAGATTTTCGGGTTAAAATCTTCTCAGCAATCTAGAATATTCTAAGTCTCAACTGCTTGCTTTCTCTAATGATTCTGAAATGTTAGACAACAGTTTAGGAATTGGCAAGCTGACTGGAAATAATGGTGGTTTAGGTTTTAAGGAGAACAATTCTAGTACGTCCAAGACCAAATTTGTCTTTTCTACTAACCAGCCCAAACATATGAATAACCATAATCTTAATAATAGAGGATATATAAGATAGAGACCTACTAGACAACGTAAGACCAGCCAACCTAGGAATAGATATCAACAATATCATAACTTTGATCCTAGTTTTATCCTTACATGTTTTCATTGCGGTGAGTTAGGACACATAAGGCCTAGGTGTCATCATTTCCCTAACAAAAATATAAATCGGAACTTAAGTAGAAATAAAAATCAAGATTGACCAACTTATGTTGGTTAGATTCACTTTCTTACTAATAAGGTGAGACAATTGACCAAATTAATGACACGAATGACCGAAAACATTCCTATCACTAGGCAAGTTTGGGTAAAAAAAAGTCTTCTCAAAAATTCAAAAATAGATCACAGTGCTCTTAAAGGTAAGAGCGTTTGTATACCTGATTGATTAGGTATTTTTTGTGCATGCTCGTGCTTTATCATTATGTGACATTGATTTATACGTGTATCATGTGTATTCATTTATTTGTTCTCAAACATGCATTCATGATTTTACATTTCTTTTTCAAACATGCATTCATGTTTGAATCTAAAACAAAAACAATTTTTTCACTGTCATGATTTTACATTTCTTTTTCAAACAAAAAAAAAAGAATGAGAACAAAAGGATTTTCATTTGGAAACTGTTTTACAGCATGATATACAATACACTTGATTTTGTTAGTTGTAATCAAGAATGAGGTTATTTAGTGAGCTATAACATACTTTCCATTGCTAGCTTAGGATGCTTATGTAGTATTTAATATAGGTCTCTTCATATACTATCTACACTGCACACTATGATCTTGACAGTGGGACTCTACTACGTGTGTGAGATTTGGGATGGCAATCACATGTTAGTAGGGTGACTTTGAATATGAATTGACCTTTTTGATTAGAACTAAGCTCAATATTATCCCTACAAGAATCTATTTATATGAGAAAAAAGAGGGGTTCAATATTTTAATACTACTTTTCGAAGCCTATTTGACTTGAGTAATTAAGCCCGCGGGGGCTTCTCATAACCTGGTGCCTATGGTCATCTGACTTGGTTAACCAATCTAAAACTCGTTACAATGGTCATGTTAGTCGCTTAATGGAAAGGAGTCTGCACTTAAGATGAATAAAACTATATGAGCATTCTTATTGAAAGTTGTGATAAAAAGAAAAATATTTGTATTGTAAGTTAGGGGGAGAAAATGAATTTTTCATTAGAAATGAGCTTTTATATGTAGGTTCTAATGTACTATTATACGATTTGACTTTCATAAGTAGAGGAATATACTTATTAGCAGTGATGTTTAGCATGTCATTTCTTACAAGTTTGGGGTCCTACTGCCATAGGATTAGTGACACTTAACACATATAAGTCACTTATATAATTTATTCCATGGGTACTTTAAGTTGAAATTATGGGAAAATTTACTACTAACTGCATATACTTGTGATTTCTTATACCTACATTATAAAGATATTGTATGATTTTTCTTTGTCCCTTGTCATTTTGTGACAAAAAAGGGGAGAAAAGTATTGAATTGTAAAAGAAAAAGTGACTTGATTTGATATCATTTATTAATTTGCTTTTATTTTGCATTTTATAATTTACACCATTATGTTTGAGGGGTCGTTGGGGTGAGACATAGATAAGGTATATGAGTTAAGACATTATGATTTGAATTGATGTTATTGCATATTTGTACGTCTTGAGGGGTCGTTAGGGTGAGACATAGATACATTTAACTACTATTTAAACACATTGAGAGTTTGCAGTTAGGGGGAGCACATACATTTTTTATTTGAGTTCAGTTTTGTTAAATTAAGTTTTTGATATTTTTACAGTGTCAATGTTTCGTTTTGGTATGTTGAATTGCATTTCCATATTTGTTTGAATTCAGTGTCGTTAAATTAAGTTTTTGATGTTTTTTAAGTGTCAATGTTTCGTTTTGATATGTTGGGTTGCATTGATAATATGTCTTAGTTTAGCTTGTGATTTAAAACTGAAAAATACGCTATTTGAGTTACTATTGCTTAAATGACACCTACAAGTGAACTGTCTAAATTGTGATTATCTTTGATACTATTTTTTTATATATTTTACACTGGTATTTGAGTTATCTATTTTAGGAAATAGGTATTGCAGAGTTCGTTCAAGATAGTTTGTAATTTAGGTTGTGTCATTGTTTTGAATCTGTAACTTTACTTTTATTATTGCCTTGATATAGAATAGTGTTGCCAAATGGGGAGTTTGTTAGGTTTTAGTTGATTTTGTAATTGGCAAATTCTGTAAAAAAATGACTTAATTTGATAGATTTTAAAAGTTCAAGGATTAGTGTACAATTTGTTTTAAAGTTGATTATTAGATCTAGGATTTCGAGTTTGGAACAAGGAGGAAAATAGCGTGGATTTTTGCTGGACTGTCGCCAAGGTTGGCTAGAGCTACAAAAGCAAAAATATCGTCGCTAGACCGTCACCCCTCATTCACTCGAGCGACACCCTATCACTCGACTATCGCTGACCCTTCGCTTGAGCAACAGCTTTATACGAGAAATTTTATTTCGCGTTTGAAAGGCTTTTTTCTCGATCCATTGATTTTCTAACATATCTATGTATATCAGAACACGTACATAACATTTTTTAAGAAGGTTGTTAATTGAGAGAGCTTCATTTGTGAGAGATCTATTCATTCCATCATTCAACATTCATCATGTGTGAGTGTTTTTGTCAGAAAAACATCATATTCAATATCTAAATACCAAAAATCAAACTTCCTATATATCTGTTAGAGGTGCTGAAGATCGAGGAAGGTGACTGGAGTTCTAGTCTGTGAAGAATGGGTTGTTCTTCGTGATCGACAGAAGATAGGCATTTCTACCAAGCTAGGAGCTACTGCATGATAGCGGAGTTCTAGGAGAGCGTTGATTATTGCAGCTGAAATTGGTGTAGGGGAGCATAGAATTCAGAAGAGCTGTCAGAGTTGCAGTCAGGAGATCAGATGTCATCTAGTCTGGTAGACTATAAGTACATAATCATTTATAGTGGATTGACTCGCAAAATACCCAGAGTTTTTCCCAATTAGGTTTCTCCGTGAACAATTCTTGTGTTCTTTACTATTTTACTATTTATTGTTTATGATATGCGAACTGCAGTAATTCAACATATGATAATTTCACTTGCATGATTAACCATCTAGATAAGAATTAAAAGTGACTAGCTGCTGTTTAATTCATGATATATTTTTAATTTCTCATAAAATAACTATTCACCACCCTCTAGGTATTGTTAGGGTCGAACTGCGTAAATTTCAATATCATTACCCAAATGAAGTCATGGATGGGAGCTTCCACTAGCACCTCTTTCATAATACTGCCTTTGTGACTTATGATGGTATTTTTAGACTTTGAACTACAAGAAGGCATTTCAACCTCGTAGATGGGTTGTTTTGGTCGGACGCGTGGCTAACTCGTTGCTATCATCTACCCAATGTAGGTCATTGATGGGAGTTTCTGCCTGCACTTCTTTCGTAAAAGCCTGGCACAACGGTCGGTAATGATGCATGATAATTGCTTCCTCTGTTGTATCCTCTATGAGGATTAGTTATGAATTAATGAGCACCATATACCGTTTTTAATGGTATTTCGTTATTTCAATTGTGGAAGAGAATTATACTTGGTTACATTTAATTTTTATTTTTCTAGTTAATCAGAAAATGTTATGCAAGAACTTTGAAATGAGTACGATTGAATCCTTTTAATTAATAATTAATTACTTAGTTTCTTAACGGTTTTTAAAATTTTAAATATCGCCTTTGTGATTTATGATGGTATTTTTAGAGTTCAGAGTGTAAGGAGGGCTGTCAACCTCGTAGATGGGCAATTTTCGTCGATCGAATGCCCAACTCGTTGGTATAACTTACCCAAAGTAGGCCATTGATGAGAGTTTCTACCTTTACCTCCTTAATAAATGCCAAGAACAACTGTATGATGTATGATAATAGCTTCCCCTGTTGTATCCTCTATGAGGATTAGTTATGAATTAATGATCAGAACATCCCATTTTCAGTAGTATATCTTTAATCTTTTTCAAAGAGCAAGTGTGATTTGGAGGATAATTCACATTTAATTAATAATTANTTTTTAGAGTTCAGAGTGTAAGGAGGGCTGTCAACCTCGTAGATGGGCAATTTTCGTCGATCGAATGCCCAACTCGTTGGTATAACTTACCCAAAGTAGGCCATTGATGAGAGTTTCTACCTTTACCTCCTTAATAAATGCCAAGAACAACTGTATGATGTATGATAATAGCTTCCCCTGTTGTATCCTCTATGAGGATTAGTTATGAGTTAATGATCAGAAGATCCCATTTTTAGTAGTATTTCTTTAATCTTTTTCAAAGAGCAAGTCTGATTCGGAGGATAATTCACATTTTATTAATAATTAATTACATAGTTTCTTAATCATTATTCAAATTCATAATACTGCATTTGTGATTTATGATGGTATTTAAAGAGTTCAAAGTGCAAGGAGGCATGTCAACCACCTAGATAAGCTTTTTCAGCCGGAGGGTAGCCGACTAATTGATATCACTTACCCAAAGTAGGTCATTGATGGGGGTTTGCATTTGCATCTCCTTCATAAATGTCTGGTACAATGGTATGATGCATGATAATCGCTTATCCTATTGTATCCTCTATGATAATAGATAATCATCATCATCATCATCAGTTGAGGCAGCTGCATCATCATCATCCTACTGCTTAATAATATTTCTCTAGTAAACATTTTACTCAAATAGTGCTTAAAAGTTCTGCTATGGCATTTTTAAGTGATTTGACTATTCAGCCTTGAGGTACCCAATCAAAGTCGGTTCGCTAGTAGGGGACAAGAGTTATTAATTATTACGAAGTGATAACACATCAAAAATGTCGAAGTAAACATACATGCAATCGAAGAAAAAGCTTCAATACTTTGCAAAAAAAAAAAAAAGATTTTCCATTAATTAAAAAGAGGTTACAAGAAGAGAGGCTGAAGCCTTTACATTAATAAACAAAGTATATACTGAAGGGGTTACTACTACAAAATCCATGTCTCCCACCTCCTCCTCTTGAGCTGCATTAGCCTCCAGAGCTCGTTCGTGAGCTTTATCAGCAACTATTTCGACCTAGATGTCAAGTCGGCTGACGGTCCCACCAAACTCTTACTCGATGAATGAAATTTCTAGTTTAGGATGGAAATGTTTTTGTTTTTCAATTTTTTTAATATACACTTTTTAATTTTATTTTTAAAATATTTAGTTTTAATATTTTTATTTTTTTAAAAAAAATTAAACTTTTTTTTATTTAAATGCTTGTTTTCTATATTTTGAGTGCTTTCGGAATTTCACTGAAAACGCTCAAAATGTCGAAAATGTATTTTGAATTTTATGTTATAAATTTATTTTTGTGTTAATACAAGATCAAATACATTTTTCAATGTTTTGCAAAATTAAAAATGAATTGAGACTAGCAAGTCAAACGTTCTCTTAATTTGTGCTTCTACCTATCTTCCTGTTGGATAAATTAGTGCATGAATTATATTGTATTAACGAAAACATGTGCATGGGAATATGGACATAGTATCTTGTTACTAAAATCATGGTACCTACATAATAATGAGCAGAAATTCATATGAGATAAAATGAAGCGAAGTTTGCAAATGCAAATCTCCTTAAGACAAATTTTGTCTCCTACACTAATAACAACATGATCAAATGGACGTCGACTTCTCACTATACAACGCTTTTTCCAAAATTAATATAGCACAATATTTATTTTATCATACCAACCAACGCTTGACTGTACCCTTCTAGAATGAAAAATGTTGGATACAAAATATCGAACACGAAACTCAAAAATAATATGAAAATTATTTTAACATAATTTGTAGATGAAAATAATTAGAAATCAATTATATTGAATTGATTCGGAGTGAAGAAAATGAAATTAAAAGGGTCTTATTCATAGATTTTCACGTGTCTTTTTTCTAATGGTCGCATCTATTGGCAAAACTAACTTTAACCGACACGTCGCACAATTTCAAATTTAATGGTGTAGATTGAACCTTATTAGAAGGTCACACCCATTCCGAAACAACATAACTCTTTGATATGCACCCTTTGACAATATGGAGTCATGACTAGTCATCGCAATAATTGAAGACTTTTCCAATTCACACCTAAAAATATCCCAAAAATTCCAATGCTTATTATTTAATTCTCAAGTTCTTTCAATTAGAAGCAAAGAGGTAAACCGAATCCATTATGCTAACAATTGGTCATTTGCGGATTAGATTTCAAAGTTACACTGACAATTAATGTTGAGGTGATTTTCTCATGAGAGTTCTTATGACACCTAGATTCTCATTTTTAAAAATTGATGGAAGGAACCCGTCAAGCTCAAATTTGGGACCCCCACAACTCGTTTCTAAATGAATCGAAACCTTTATGATCTCAAATTTTGACGAGTTTAGCAAAGCCGAACCCATGTGCATAAGTCCCTTGGCTCCATGAGTCAAATAGGCTGGCTCTAAACTTACCTTTTACATAGTAGAAAATTGTCAATAAATATAAAATAATCTATTCAAGTTTAAAATTTTTTACTCCTATATTTTACGAGATGTAACCATTGCAAGATTGAATCATATTATTTAATTCAAACTCATTTTTAACCGCACATTCTTATAATAAAATATTTTGCATGTAAATTCAAAATATTTTTAAACTTTTTAACTACATATTCTCCAAAGTTTTCACAATTCCAAAATTCATTTTCATTGAATACTGGTAGACAAGCACGAACTTAAACATTTGTGGTGTCAACTTAATGGGATAGGGTCAAATATGTTAAAGGTCTTAACATCTTCTCATTGACTTGATCCTAACTTGGATTTATTATGTTTTCTCAGTGGCTCAATATTTTAGAGTGAACCCATTCAAAACATCCTTATTGTTGAAATTAATTAGGAAATTGTTGTGGTATGATCCGAATTCTATGTGCTTTAGTGTTTGGAAGTTAAAAGTATTTGGGTTTGTGGAGTTCGAGTTATGAAGATCAACTCTCAATGATAATTAGAAGTTTGGCATGAAGAAGGACTCTTGGATGGCTAAAGGCATATGTTTTGAGCATTAATCCCGAGGGACTAGCGCCCCAGTGCCCAGGATGCCTAATCAACTTGGATATTTGGTTTTTTTTCTCGATTTTTGGATTTCTACTCTATCTTGGACTCCAATAAGATAGCCTATAAATATTACCGCATTGTATCTCTATATTGGAAAATATTATTCTTTTCATCTTCAACAACATATTGAGAGATTGAGAGATTAGAATTCAATTGAGATTATTGAAATCTTGATATCATAAACACAAAACTGTTGATTATAGTGTATTTTTCTCATCTGCCAGTGGTTTTTACCCAAATCGGGTTTCCACATAAATTCTTGTGTTCTTTTTTTCTCCTTCATTACTTTATTATTGTCATTATTTTACGATCCAATTAATAACAAGTGGTATCAGAGATCAAAGTTGATTGTTCTGCATACGACAATGAAATATTGCATTTCGTTGTTGGATAGAAACACGAGATTTACATTATAGCAAGTGAAGATGCGAGCGGTGTTGGCACATATGAATTTGGAAGAAGCCTTCTTGGCTTTGATAGGATGCCCACTAACTGGACGCGGGATGAGAAGTGGCGTATGTATCATAAAGCCTAATCTTAGATTTATCTACATATCTCGAATCAGATTCTTCGAGATGTTCTTAAGTTCGGAAGTGTAGTTGCATTGTGGTTTAAGTTGGAGCAATTTTACATAACAAAGAGCTTGACTAGTAAGCTATACTTGAAACAACACTTTTATTCTCACCAGATGTTTGAAGTTACGTCATTGGATGATCACTTAACTATGTTCAAAGTAATCATGGCCGATTTGGAAACAATGGAGGTTAAGTATGACGAGAAAGACTTGGCCTTGATGTTGTTGTGTTCACTACCACCTTCATACATGACTTATAGGGATACTATTCTCTATAGTCAGGATACTCTCACCGTGGAAGAGGTTTATGATGCTCTATTATCTAAGAAGAAGATGAGGCATCTTGCTGGAGGATCTAGAAATCATGTTGAAGGCTTGTTTGTGTGTGGAATGAACAACGATAGGAATTTCGACAGAAATATGAGGGGCAGATCGAACTCTACAGATGCTGAGAAGACATGTCATTACTGTAAGAAGAAGGGACATATTAAAGCTGATTTTTTCGCCTCGAAAAATAGAAACAAAGCTGTTGGTACTACAGACAAAGGAAATCAACATGTTAATACATCGGAGGCTGATGTTGTAAAAGATGAGCAAAGTGGTTGAGAGTTTCTTGTGATTTTTGATGGAGATACAAAATCTAGTAATGAATGGGTTCTTGACTCA
>CAIGRH010032599.1:0-10852 GCA_903798295.1 Fraxinus nigra | reverse complement strand
GATATATGATCATATGCAGGTATTCTCTCTTATATCCTTCTCTTAGCATCCGTGTATGTCAGTTGTTCGGGCTTGTCAGCCAGAGAATGAAGTGAGGGCAGTCTTGAGGCGTTGAACCTCGGGAGCCAAACCTACGATCCGTTAAACAAGGGATAGTGATGAGTAATAAAGCCAAAAAATTGGTTAGCTCAAAATCGTTCTATGATTTTGTGGTAAGTTTTTAAAACCAAAATATGAGTAAAGCTCAAAATTACTAAACTTCGTACTCTACAATCCTAAATCGCTCGATACATAGTGGTAAGCAACAAAGCTAAAAGAATTGGTTAGCTCAAAATTGCTATACGGTCTGGTGGCAAGTTTTCTCAAAATCAATAGACCTCATACTCTACAATCCAAAATCGCTCGACATATAGCGGTAAACAACAAAGCCAAAAAATTGGATAGCTTAAAATTGTTCTATAGTCTAGTGGTAAGTTTTCAAAAACAAAAAAAAATGGTTAAAGCTCAAAATCACTGGACCTCGTACTCTGCAATCCTAGATTGCTGCCCACTTATGCAATTCAACATAGCTCAAGTAGCTCTACAATTCAAGGTAGCCTAAAGGGCTCGCAATTCGACATAGTCTAAGGAGCAGGACAGTGAGCAACAAAACTAAAAAATTGGTTAAGGATCAACAATTGAAATATGAGAATCGAAATCGGTACTCAAGCCTGCTGTCAACACGTGCGTGCCGATCGTATAGCAATCAACCCACGCCTATCAGTCATATGACAATCGACGGCTGATAGTTAGCCACTATGTAGCCAGGCACACCCTTACTAGTTGTCGCACTGCTAACTATTACTCGATCAAATTAGAAGAGTTGTGCGGGGATAGGTAAATTAACTTCAACAAATTGGCAAGCGATGTCTACACTACAACATAAAAAAAACTAAGAAACAATAATGTTCTATAAGAATACAACCATACTTAAAATGAAGTGCAATTGCCTGTCTACATCCCAGACTAGGAGAAACCACTAGACAATCGAATGATAAAAATGAATAATGGTAGAAATTGCTGAAAGATCTACAATTAAAGACTATGTCAACCAGAATGCGAAGTCCCTTCACTCTCACCTTGCTATATACGCTCGAATGTCTTGGATTGAGGGGCTCCACTCTCTATTCCTTTGCACTGTGCTATAAACCTATAGAATCCTGAAAAATCGATAGAAAGGTGCTCTGTGAATAACCACTCCTTGGTCGATTTGATGGACGCCACCATCGCCTTCCCTTCGTATGAATGCAAGGCCTTAGCATAATTGAAAGACGATTTAAACTTCTCTACAGACGCCTCCAGATTCTTAGCATACTCTTGTAAAGCTTTATATCATTCCACCGTCTCTTTAGGAGCTTGAGCTAAAATAGATTTCAGGTTATCAATTTCTGTCTCGGCCTTTAAAACTTCGAGAAACTTCTTCAAAGAATAATTTTCTTCTTGTAGTGGTGAGATTTCTTCTTCTTTTCCTTTAGGAGAGCTTTTAACATCGATGATTGATGACATCTCAACTCAACAAGTCCCATTTGTAAGGCAACAACCTAACACTAAAAAGACAAAATGATAAACAACCATTAGGTATGTTTGAGAGAATAAGTAACAAAAATGATGAAGTATAGCAAGAAGCGTACCCTTTGAGTATAGACCGCCAAAATACATCATCAGTACTTCACTAGGCAATCGCCTTGGTACGAATAGGCATAACCAAAGACCTGAGTATCCTCATCTTTAGATAGCGTCGAGTGGAGAGAAAATCTAAAGTTCGGAATAGAAGAGCCCTTTTTCTTGGACTTAAAGCAACTCAAGCTGCCCCTTCTACCTCAGGCGGTGGGATAGCTTCGATGAGCTTATCCAAAGGTTGGAATGTCTCCATAGCCACACAACATATTGCTTCTCCATCAAAAAAATTCTTCCTTTTCAATGGAACCGAAGTTAGGTCATCATCACTCTCATGCCCGGGGTCGGGTATGGAGTTCATGATTTCCTCCAAGTTGAATTCCATACTTGTATATACAAGGTAAAATCCATCAAGCTCAAAGAACAACAAATGAAAGTGCACACAAATATGAAATTAGGAGCATAATATGCGAGAATCTACCATTAGTAGGGATAATTGAGTTTATCAGGTAAAAAATATAGCAAGTACGAATATATACAAGTGTAAAAGTACTGGCATGATAAGAGGACCTACTAGTAGGTTGACCGATCCCCATTATCAACATATTCATCAAAGTCAAAATAGACCATACGTCAGTGTAAGAGGTGGTGTGTCAGTCACTTGCTAGGTTTGCGCTCGTAGAAAAGGAGTAAGCTCGATTTGACTATTGAAAAGGAAACTTTAAGGATGTCTACAATTAGTGTAGAAAATGAATTGACCCTCAGAAGGTCGAACAAAGAAGAACAGATATTTTTACCCGCTGTTGGAATTTCTAAATTGAAGGAAGGGCAAGGGGACTCTAGAGGTGAAGAAACAAATGCAATATATTGAGCTAGCTCATGCATCTCAAAAGCACACCTAAAGAGGTCTATTGAGAGTGAGATCTTTTTACTGAGACAAATGTACAAGAAACACAATGCCTTCATCCACGTGTTAGGATTTATTTGACTAGGAGTTATGTGGAATTCATTAAAAATTGCGATGAAGAAGGGATGGATGGGGAATCGAAAGCCACCGTCTATAGTGTCTTTATACATGACAATCTCGCAGAGGTCAGACCGAGGAAGCCTTTCTTTGGGCTAGGGGCTCTATAAACAAAGTTGTCAACAAAATCAAATTTGCTAAGTGAACTTTCCAATTTAAGTGGGAGAGTATAAAGGCTATAGCATTTTGGAAACTCAAGAACAACCACCTCACCATATGATGTAGTTCGATTTTCAAGTTTTGGTTCAAAGACTTAGTGAGCCATGTGTTTTTTGGAAGAGCTTGGTTAGAAGGCATGAAGTTAGACCAAAATGAATCAGACTATCGGAATTATGGAAGAATCGATCGACCTCCCGAGGGGCCTTCGTTTAGGTTATCTACCCATCGACCAACTCCACGATTGGTCAAAGGATAGCCAGCAGGTCGACCATTCTTGTTGGTCGACACCGAAGATATTCACACGAACATCGACCGACCCATCTGATAATGGGTCGATCGATTTGCTTACCCCATAACTCTCACTTTCTTTGAATGAAGACATTAAGATGGTTTTATACATGATAGGAGGAAAGACAACCAAAACAGAAAAAAAAACTAGGATGAATGAAGAGAAGAGGAAGGAGTTACCTTCAGAGTTTCGAGGAGAAAAGTTTTTTACAAGTGGAAGAGTGGGGGTAAAAGGGAGGTTTTCACCTTTATATGGGTGAAAATTTTGAATTTTTTTGGGGAAAATTTCCCACCAAACCAAGCCCACCATACAGTGCCATTTGTATAATATTTCATTACTCTATGCCAATTAAATTGCTTGACCCACTTTTATTGTACCAAAATGATGGTATGTGATTAAAAAATCAATAAAATAACTTAGAGGAATGAAGATGCTACCCATTATTGATAGCATCGACATGAGGTAGAAGGGCTAGTGATATTAGAGGCACCAACAATTATCTACCATGGCAACAAAGAAAAGACTACTCAATCTATATTCTAAGTAGAGCACCCCATGTTTGGTCGCCTACCACTATGAGGTCATCTACATTCATGTTAGGCCGCCTACCATTATGATGTCGTCTACATTCATGATGGGCCATCTACTACGAAGCTCTCTATGTCCACGATGTCCTACGACCACTATGAGACCCTCTACTCGCATCCTGGGACGTCTACCATTATGAGGCCATCTACCACTACAAGGCTCTCCACTTGCATGCTAGGCCATTTACAACTACAAGATCAATGCAACACTTAAGTATAAAAATATCATTAAGTTGAATGGGAACCGTAAAAATACCATAAAAAGACACTATGAAACAAGTCATGCCAAACTAACTCATATGGTTCAGTAACTTAATATTCTCCTGATCATTTTTCAAATAATCTACGTGGACCACGTGTCATCCATCAATATCAACTCTAATCCGACCAAACAAAATATTACCAACTCCATCTCAAGCTGAAGACAAATATGGACTGCCATGTGAAAGTGCACAAGGATTACATTTTGGTAATAGGAGGAGAAAAATGAAGTGTACAAAAGAAGAAATTTGTAGACAAATAAGCAAAATGACAAAGAAAATTTACAAAAGAAGTGAAAAGGACGTACACCCTTAAAAACAAATTAATTCAAAACTATAAACCTACCCTATTCTACCGCTTTGTTACTGTGTGAAGAGATATAATAATAAATTGTTCCCCATGTAATGACAATCTATAAACAAATTAATTTCTTTTTTTATTTTTTATTTTTGCAATCTATAAACCTACCTTTTTTTTCTTTTGCAATTTCACATTATTAATATTTTTAACTCGTATAAAATGTATATTAATACAAAAATTAGTGCTATATTTTTTTTTAAAAAAAAATTCATTTTAAGTATGGATATATTTATTTAGGAGGAAAAAAATAGTGAAATTTATCAATGAAAAATCCATAATTGTATCGGCAATTTATAAATGGACGCAGTCTTTGAGAATTCCATAACTAATAAATTAGTCGCTAATCACTAATGATAATCTTGGCAATAATTGGTGATTTATTGGTCGCACAGAAAAACATTATAAAGTGGACTTTCTCCTTGAAAATCTATCCCTTATTTCGGCTCTATTTTAATTTTAATGCATTTTTCTCTTTTTACTTTTCAATCATATATTTTCACTAAAATAATATTATACGTAAATCCAAAAATTAACAACTACAAGACCCACATGAGCTTGAGAGAAGTCTCACCTACATTAACGTGTATAACCTTCCACCTTACACTTATAGAGGCTTCTGAGATATGGTATAGCTGCATACTCGTTTGGAGTATCAGGAGCAAGTCGGATCTCTAAAATGCCTTATTGAACCAATATCTATCATGTAAGGAATGAGAGGCCCCATGTTCAATGTCTGTAGGATATGAGGCAATAGGTAGGAGAAACCTTAAAAAATTACTTAATCCATTTTACAGATGAGATAACTTATTGTGAATAAGTCACTGATAGAGAGGCTTTTTCAACTCTAAGATGAAGCCTTAATATAAGCATTCTCCTCTAGAGGGATGTGCAAAATAATAATCCCGCACCTATGATGCCTTGGTGAAAATGATGAGAAGCAAGATTGTCAATGAAGAATTGATAGACCATAGTCAAACTTTCATGGGGCTTCCACATCCTTAAAGGTAAATGCAAGGCCTTATCTCACATTTAGTGAACCATCAATAGACCCAGGTTTGACATACCATCATCCCCACTTCAAGTTAGGCATTAGCTACCACTACTTTAAAATGATGAGGAGGGTGGACATGATACTCAAAGATAACCAAATCGCCCTTAGGGCAGAGGCAGGGGTAGAAACAATGAACCTAGGAATATGCCATATTATACTTTCCCCTGAACTTATAGCCATGGCATGAATGATTGTATGCTCATGCCCCCAACATATGGAATTGAATGGTGCACATTCAGGAAATATAGATACTCGGTACGTACGATGAAGTAAGCCCCCATCTAGGTATAACCAACAGCCCGACGAGTTTAGGCAAGACATCATCCCTGGGAAGAATCTCCTAGATAAAAAAGGGATGAGGATGGAAACAAGCCTAGAAGTGTCCAAAGATAAAGAAGACAACCCCCAGCAAATGCTAAAACTGCAACTATTAGAGAGATAAAAAATATTAATTGAAGTTCGCACCTTGGTAGAGAACCAAGCAATGCACAAATGAATTATGTAAAAAAAGCCAAGGATCTTCCCTATGACGAACTACATAGTCAATAGCACTCCTCATGGGATTGGGAGTAAGCTACCCATTACTTTTACATAGGAAAATACGATGGATGTACATCATCCCCATGGTGATGCTTTAATTGTAAGGGATATTGTGGCAAGATATAGTCTGAAGTGTACGTTGGTGGATAATGAAAGTTTGTCAATATCCTATTTGGGGCTAATTATGACAAATGTTGATAGATCATGAGCTTACCGCCATGCCTCCCCTCTGTATGGTTTTACTAAGGATAACATCATTCCTAAAAGAAATATTATCCATGCAGTGGAAATAGGGTCGCCTCACTTGACGACCAATCATTTATGGAGTTCTTCGTTATAGACCATAGGCCAGCTTATCATGGTGTATTGGGATGATCCGCATTAAAAGAACTTTGGGCTATCACCTCCATCCACCACTTATGTAAGAATCTCTACTGAATGTAGCATTGCCACCATTAGAGGTGATCATATGGAATCAAGGAGGTATTATCTTAATTCCATGAGGAAAGTTGAACCTAGAAGTGCTAACATAGTATTGTTTGATACTAAAATACTTGATGCACCTAGAGAAGGGAAGACCCCTGAACAATGGAAAAATATCAAAATAGCAAACGCCTTTGTAGAAGGGATATTCCTTAAAGAATAGACCATGGATAATGGACTAGATCCTCAAATCATGGAGGCCATTTCTCAAGAGCCTCGAGTCAAAGAATTTGAATTCTTTCCATTAAACCACAAGTTCCCAAGAAAATGCTCTAAGTGGGAAAAGAGTTGAATTTAGAAGACATGTAAAATCTCAAAGGCTTCTTGTTCAAGAACCTGGATATATTTGCTAGGAAACATGAAGACATGGTGGGCATTGACCCTAAGGTCAACCTCCACCACCTCAATGTTGATCGAAAGTTCACTTCTCACAAATAGAAAAGAAGAGCCCTTAACCTGGAGAGATGCGAGGCTATGAAATAAAAGTGGAAAAATTGATATCTAACGGGTTCATCAGAGAGATTGTCTACTCGAAGTGATCTCTAATCTAGTTATGATATAGAAATACAATAGCAAATGAAGGGCGTAGACTTTTCCAAATTTAATCAAACTTGTCCCAATGATAGTTTCCCATTTCGAATGATGGATCAACTTGTGAGCTCTACTGTTGGACATGAGTTATTGAGCTTTATGGATGCCTATTCAGGATATAATCAGATCCACATAAACACTTTAGATGAGGAAAACATCTCATTCATTACTGATAGGGTCTGTATTGTTACAAGGCGATGCCCTTCAACTTGAAGAATCAGGGACAACTTATGAGAGACTTGTCAACAAAATGTTAGCTAACCTTATCGGCAAAACCATGAAGTTTATACGGATGACATGTTGGTAAAAATCCAAGAGACTGTGGGCTATGTGAAACACCTTGATATAGCTTTTCAAATATTAAGGAGATATAGGATGAGTCTGAATCCCATTAAATGCGTTTTTGGTCTTGCCTCTATAAAGTTCTTAGATTATATGGTTAATCAAATAGGTGTAGAAACCAATCATGAAAAAATCAAAGCCTTAATGGATATGAGGTCCCCTAGTAAATCAAAAGAAGTGCAAAGTCTCATAGGTCAACTGGCAGCATTGAGCCAGTTTTTTGAAAGGCCACTGACAAATGTCTTCCATTCTTCAAAGTTCTTAAAGGAGGGAAGAGGTTCCAATGGAATGATGAGTGCAAATAGGCTTTCCAAATGCTGAAGAAAAATATGGGACAAGTTTCCTCCTCTCAAAGCCTAAAGAAGGAGAATTGTTGTTGTTGTATTTGGTTGTTTCTATAGACGCTGTGAGCTTTGTACTTGTAAGGGAGGATGGTAGTTTACAGCTACCTATCTACTACATAAGCATAACCTTATTGTAAGTAGAAATTTTCTACACAGACATGGAAAAACTTGCCTTTCCTTGATTATCACTTCCAAAAAGTCGAGGCCATATTTTTAGGCCCACAGCATCTAGGTATTGACTAATTTTCCACCCAAACAAATGCTTCAGAAACTTGATACTTTGGGAAGATTATGGAATGGGCTATAGAGATAAGTGAATTTGATATTGCCTAAAAACCAAGTGCTTCTGTGAAAGGACAAGTACTTGCATATTTTATAGCAGAGTTTGCCAACAGACATAGAAATAGCTATGAAACTAGTGAAACCACCAACGGAAGTGGGTACATGAGTAGGATTAGTCAGCTCGAAAGGCAACAAACTTAATTATGCAATAAGATTTGGATTTAAGGCCACCAAAAATGGATTTGAATATGAAGCGCTAGTGGTCGGCCTCAGATTATCCATGGAGATGCAAGTGAAAATGCTGGTGGTTAATAATGATTCACAATTGGTTGTTAGCCAAGTAAATGACAACTTCACTGCAAAGGAAAAATGTATGGCATCCTATCTCAAGCATGTCATGAACCTTCTCCAAGTCTTTGAAAAATTTGAGGTAACTCAAATACTACGCATTGAGAATATCCATGCCGATGCTTTGTCAAAGTTAGCCAACAACAACGATTCCGTGTTACTCAAAGTGGTCCCAATTGAAAACATTATCAGACCCTACATCTCCAAATGGGAGAGTTCACATGGATTGAAGGAACCACATATTGGATGCCACCAACTATTGACTTCCTTAAGGATTAGGTCCTGCTGAATAATGAGGAAGAGGCCAATAAACTCAAGAGAAGAGCTATCATTTCATGCTCCAGGGTGAGGTACTTTATAAGAGAGGATTTTTATCACCTCTTTGGAAAAGAGGCAAATTACGTACTTCACGAGGTTCATAAAGGAGTCTGTGACAACCACACCTGACGGCTAGCATGAGCACACAAGATACTAAGACAAGAATATTATTGGCCTTTGAAGAAAGATGCTCTTTAATTTGTGAGTGAATGTGATAAATGTCAGCATTTCTCCTCAATTTAGAGGTTTCCTTCTCAAGAACTAATTGTGGTTTCGATCTTACGCCATTTGCTAATTGTGGTTTCTATCTAAGGGGTAGTGCTAGCTATGCTATTTTCTCCGTTGATTACTTTACCAAGTGGGTAGATGCGGAACCCTTGGCAAAAATCACTAAAGCTAACATTTCCAAGTTTATCTACAATAACATCATTTGCCGGTTTGGGATACTCCCACTCATTTGTATCAAACAACGGGAGGTAGTTCGACAAACGGCCAAGTAGAAATAGTCAACAAAACCATCAAGCATACCTTAAAAAGAAACTTAATGCGTTAAAAGGAGTCTAAGTGGACAAGCTCTCCTAGGTATTATGGGTAATTTGTACTACCAATAGAACTGCAACGGGAGAGACCCCATTTTCTATAGCTTATGGAGTAGAGACCATGGGCCCTATTGAGGTAGGACTACCTTTTGTTCGTTAAATGGAGTTGCTCTGAAACTACCGTAAGTCATCGCATCATTTTAACTTGAGAAATCTAGACAAGTCTTTAATCATCAGCCAGTTCAAATTATTCAATCGGTAGAGATCTACTCATCAAAATATCAATTTATATTATTTGTCAAGGCTTCAACACTTGTACAAATTCAAAGAAGATAAAGTAACAACAACATATGAAAAGATTATTTATATATTCAAATGGCGAACTGATTATAAGAAGTGAAAGTACTTATGAAATACAAAGTAAACAAAGAAAAAAAGAAAGCTTAAGTCTAAGAAGTGCCTCCATCCCGCTGAGGTGGTAGCTAGCCTTTTTCTAAGTCTTCTATCGAGTCTTCAACAACATCATCTGCAGGAGTCGACAACTCAGCTGGAAGAAATTCATCCTTTACTGCAGTCGAGTCTACTTGGGAGTGCAGCTTAGACATTCTCTTAAGGACTTCATCATATGCAACCTTTCTCCATTACAACCTGAGTCCGTCATACTCAGTCTTTTCATGGAGATTCTCCAAGTATTTATTAACATCTACCTCACCTACTTGGGACTTCAACTCCTTCTTTTTCTTGTTTGCCTCTTCCAAGGTTGATGAAGGTATTTTTTATAAATTGTCTGAATTTTCAACCTGCTTCATCATGGTATTTAACTCAGATTTGCATAGGTGTACTTCCTTCTTCAACTCCTCATTTTCATTAGAAATGAATAACACTTTTGACTCCACTTCTCGATAGAGAGCTCGTACATGGGTCGAATTATGGCCCACTTCTTCCGTGTAAGTTCAAAGTGGTTGACTTCAGCTGTATATGAGACCAAGTTAGCATAGAGGTTCAAAAATAAAAATAGCTAGACAAGCGAAGCAATTAAACAAGCAACAACTCACTATACCCATGATATTAGGCCAGAACTATTATTTATGGGATTACATCGCACTTCACTATCTGCCAACGACCCCTTACCAAGAACAAAGATGACTTTCAGTTATTTATTGAAGTCAAATTATCCCAGATGAATGGAAAATGCGGACCTCATGTGTTCTTACAACACCATTCATTAAGATCTTCTCCCACTAGAAGCTCGAGGTTGGAAAATGCTTTCAAATACATGGGGAGACATATTCTCATCGGGAGTGACCTTCCAAAGAAGAACGGTCCCTGCCAATTTGTTCCATGCATTTGGGAATAGTTGTGTGGGGGTAAGATTATATTGCCCAAATATATACCTAAAAAATGGGTATAATAGCAACCTCATCCTATCACTTAAGGTTGCCTCGCTCACAGCAACGCACCACCCCTTAGGAAAATAGGCTATTCGTCAAGGATCAGAACGAACATCTTAATAGTATTAGGGATCCTATATCACACCCTAAAGGTTTTTAACTCGCTTTCCTTAACACAAGTAGGCTAGAACGAGGCCCCCACCTCACATAATAATTTATAAGGATTTATATCATCCATGCATTATGGGACCCCCATCACTTCCATAATTCTCTCAGTGGGAATTAGT
>CAIGRH010032569.1:0-10909 GCA_903798295.1 Fraxinus nigra | reverse complement strand
TCTTTCTTTTTAAGGGGAATTATGGAATTGGCAGAGATTTTAATAGGATTCAAATTTGATCATAGGCTATTCACATTGCCGGGACAAAAGGAAAAGGATCAACTGCTGCATTTCTGTCCAGCATTTTACGAGCAGAAGGATATTCTGTTGGTTGCTATACTAGGTATGGGATGATCTGTCGAATGATGATGCATCACATAAGAATCAGCATTGTGGAACTGTCATAATTTAAACATTCTATATATATATATATATATATGTATATGTTTGACCAAAGGCTTGATTTCTTTGAGCAGTCCACATATGCAAACCATAAGGGAGCGCATAACATTGGGAAGATCAGGCGAGCCAGTGTCAGCGAAGGCATTGAATTGTCATTTTCAAACGGTAAGGGCTGATCTTGCAAGAGCAGTAAAACTTGAAAAGGGCCGTCTTAGTCATTTCGAGGTATGGTTTGTGATAGATTCATTATTTTTTGATTACTAATTACTGATTATATTCTAGTCAACAAGAAAGCGTATATAAGCATGGTCACCCATTTTATTGAATAAATTAATGGATTCCTGCTGTAATTATTATTTCATTATCTTTCAACCTTTTGATATGTGTTGAACTTTCAGGTTTTCACTGCTCTAGCCTTCAGCGTGTTTGCTCAAGAGAAAGTTGATGTTGCTGTGGTTGAGGTGTGGACAATTTTCCCACATCAACTCACGTTCACTAAATCTCATCTTCAGATTACCTATGTTGATGCCATTATTTAGTTTTCTTTTTACATCAATGTATCTAAATGAATTCAGTTGTCCTCTTTATCCTCTCGAATTAAAAGTCATGTCCAGTTTTTGCTCATTTTGATAAAAAGGTGGGTAAATTGGCTTGTGCTTTAATTCACATTATGCTATTTTAGGGCCCTTGGAGAGAGCTTGAATTTTGTAATATAGTAGTTCCTGTCTTTTCTCAAATTTCAAAAAAGAAAATAGGAAAAAATTATTAGCAATTACCATGCTCAAACTAACATACTCTTTTCTTCTGCAAATGTACAGGCCGGATTGGGTGGAGCACGAGATGCAACCAATGTAATTTCTAGTTCTGAACTTGCTGTATCAATTATTACAACTATTGGCGAGGAGCATCTAGCTGCACTCGGGGGATCTTTGGAAAGTATTGCAGTGGCAAAATCAGGAATAATCAAAGATGGACGTCCGGTTTGGTGGTTCTCCATACACCTTCCTTTTGCATTCTTGTGTGTTCTTCACATTAACAGACATTCTGAATTTCATTCAGAATGCACTAGGTTCACTTTTTTTCCGATATAGATCATTGCTATTGTGGGAGCTTTATGAGCATGAAATATTGTTAGGAGAGGCAACCATGTGCTTGTTGACATGCTATGATTATGGCATATATGATAAAATTCTTTTTATATCATTTATATTCTTTCCTTGTATATGAGCGATATGATAATGAGTATATTGAACATCTTCAACAACTTCATCTAAAAGATTAAGTTGTTACGGAAGGGACATATTAATTTATTTAAACTTAGTATTGAATGTGCTCCCATCGCGTGCAAATATCTTTTGTCAAATGCCTAGCAGGTATACAAGTTTTCTAAATGGGTGGTAGCGAGACTTGAACATAGGACCTTTTGTACGCGCTGATACATTTTGAATCATCTCATCTAAAAACTTAAAATGTTAAAGCATGACACATTTAATTTCTTAAATTTAGTATTTCCGTGGGACACAAATTTGCTTATTTTGGATGTCGTGATTGTCTATATGTTTTCTTTTGTGTATAATTCTTGAAATACTTCCGATATCTTCTCCGAATCACTTGACACCAGGTTATTGTCTCTTAATTGCCTGTGCATGCTTATTGAAATTGTCTGTATTATGAATTTTAAGTGCTATGTGTAGGTATTCGAGTGTGATATTGATTAGGGTGATTTGATTATTAGTACCATAATTAGTTCTTTCCTTAGTTACATTAATTAGGAATCTTCTCTCATCTCCTAATTTAGAAGATTGTTTTCCTTTTTCCTTCACTCACGGTTGTACTATTAATAGGGCTGTATATTCTTTTATTCAATATAAGAAAATAATTTCTTTCTACATGGTATTAGAGCAGGGATATTCTAAGCTTAACAACCAATGACGGAAGATCCCGTCAAGCGTAAGGGCTTCACGACCTCTGAATCATCCCACAATGAGGTAGAAATGAACTCTACAATAGGCTCTAGAGTGGAAAACACCTCTCTTCAGCTTACAGTAGAAAAGTTGAATGGGAGAAACTTCAGGGAGTGGGCTCAATCGTTCAAGTTGGTAATTGAAGGCAAGAGAAAGCTTGGTTACCTTATCGGAGACACAAAAGGACCTACAGATTCCATCCAATTGCAGAGGTAGAAATTAGAGAATTCGATGATCACGGCTTGGTCGGTGAATTTGATGCAGCCATCCATAGGACAAACATACCTTTTATGTTTGGGATGCCGTCAAGGAGGTGTACTCAGACCCTGAAAACTTGTCCCAAATATTTGAAATTAAAGCTAGATTATGGCAAACCAAACAAAGAGGGAGAGAGAGAGGTTACAGAGCATTACTTGGAAATGACGTCTCTATGGCATGAACTCGATCTTAGTTGTGAAGAAGAGTGGGAATGCCCTAGAGACAACGTGAAATATAAGAAAAAACTCGAGAATGAAAGAGTTTACTAGTTCTTTGCTGGCCTCAATCGGGACTTAAGACGGCGTTAGAGGCAGAATATTAGGTCGGCGGCAACTACTTTCAACTAGGGAAGTGTTCGCCGAGGTGAGAAGAGAGGAAAATAGCCGGAAAGTGATGATGTCGGAGGGGGCGACTGGAGAAATTGATATCGCACTTCTGTCAATGGAGTTGGATGTCTGTTGCCGAAATAGGGCCTTATTCATCTCCTGGAAGTGGGCTTTCACATTTTAGCTCAAATACAAATTGTATTGGGCTGTTAAAAGGAGGAACTGGACCCAGGTCTTCAAAGTTTGGGCCTGTAGGGTTTTCAAAATATGGGTAGACTGGAATTGAATATGAAATTGCAGCTTTATCCTTAAAGTTTGGAAATAGGTCGAGCAAAAGATAACAAAAAATACGTTTTTGGTGTGAACACTGTTGGAAGCTAGAAAACAAAGAGGACACATGTTGGGATATACATGGTCAGTCGATTGGAAACCAAGACAAAATATTAAAAATCAAGGCTATCAAGCATTGGTCGACCAAAATGAAAAATCCAAAGAAGTAAAAAATGAAGCATTCAACTTTGAGCAATTAGAAAAACTTTGTTAAATTTTTTCTAGTCTTCGAGTCAATCGCCCACACACGATTCTTTGAGCTCATTAGCCCATATAGGTTGTTTTACTATAAGCCTTGAATACCTTAAATATCTCCTTAAGATATAAGATTCCGTGGATCATTGACTCGATGCTTTGATCGCACGACGGATGCTTACCATCCTTTCAATTCATACTCACCCTGTGCTGGATCAGTGGTAATATCAAAGTTAAGATCGCCGACAGATCACTCTCATTTGTTGCGGGAAAAGGGAGTATTAGTATTTTCGAGTCTATAACTTTAAAATATGTCATTCATGTCCCAAATTTATCATTCAATTTATTATGTTAGTCAAATAACAAAAGACTCAAATTGCTCCGCTAATTTTACTCAATCTCACTGTATATTTTAGGATCTAACATCGGGGAAGATGATTGACAGTGCTAAAAAGTGTGAGAGACCGCTACTTCGAAGAAGCTGATGGGAGTAAACAACGTCAAACTGAAATTTGTGATTCTAGGTTTGTCTCTGGGGATAATGATATTCTATTATGACACTATAGAATTGGCCACCCGAACTTGCAATATTTACGACATGTATTTCCTTCTATTTTTTTGAATAAAACATCCATTGACTTTCATTGTAAAATATGCGAGCTTGCGAAACACGACCGCACCACTTTCCCAAAATTCACATACAAACTATCAAAACCATTCACCATAATTCTTAGTTATCTATGGAGTCCCTCACGAATTCCTAATCGTGCTCACACAAAATGGTTTGTCACATTCATAGATGATTACACTCGAGTGTGTTNGTAAACAACGTCAAATTGAAATTTGTGATTCTAGGTTTGTCTCTGGGGATAATGATATTCTATTATGACACTATAGAATTGGCCACCCGAACTTGCAATATTTACGACATGTATTTCCTTCTATTTTCTTGAATAAAACATCCATTGACTTTCATTGTAAAATATGCGAGCTTGCGAAACACGACCGCACCACTTTCCCAAAATTCACATACAAACTATCAAAACCATTCACCATAATTCTTAGTTATCTATGGAGTCCCTCACGAATTCCTAATCGTGCTCACACAAAATGGTTTGTCACATTCATAGATGATTACACTCGAGTGTGTTAGACTTACCTACTAAAAGAAAAAACTGATGTGTGTTCCATATTCATAAACTTTCACCAAATGATTCAAACACAATTCAAATCCTACGCACTGATAATGGACCTGAATACTTCAATATCACTCTACGAGGTCATCTACTAAACATGGAATTGTCCACCAAAGCTCAAGCGTTGACACTCCCCAACAGAATGGGAATGCCGAGCGAAAAAACAGACATATACTCGAAGTCGCCTGAACTTTAATGTTCACCTAAAAAATGCCAAAAATGTTTTGGGGAGATGATATCAACCTATCTTATCAACCGCATGTCGAGTCGCACTCTTTCCTTCGATTCACCTATCCAAAAACTTCAAGATTCATTTCCCAATTCTCATTTGAACATAAACATATCCCTCAAGGTGTTCGGTTGTACCGCCTTTGCTCACATTCATTCCAATAATCAAGGCAAACTTGATCTTTGTGCCGTTAAATGTGTTTTCATCGAACTCAGGGGGAGACATAGGAGAACAAAATGACAGGGAGATGTTAGTGTACTCAAGAAAGCTAAAATCAAAGTACAAGAAGAATCTTACACCTACAGCACCAAGAGAATTGGAACTCATGATAGCTCCAGATTCCCATGAGTCATGATCTCTAGATATCAACCTACTTATTGCACATAAAACAAACTTGGTCATGCACTCTTCACCCTATTTCAAAATTCATATCCTATAACACTCTATCTACAGGATTTCGCCGTTTTACATTTAATCTTGATGGTATTGAAATTTCAAGGAGTATACAGGAGGCTTTTAAAATTCTCGATTGAGAGAAGCAGTGATGGAAGAAGTGCGGGTATTGGAAAAAATGAGACTTGGGAAGTGATGGATCTATCGAGAGGAAGGAAACCTATAGGATGCAAATGGGTTTTCAATGTGAAATATAAAGCTGATGGAATATAATGATATAAAGCCCGTCTTGTTGCAACATGATACATGCAAACCTATGGCATTGACTACAGAGAGACACTTGCACTAGTAGCGAAGTTAAACACAATCAGGGTTCTTCAGTCTTTAGCAGCTAACTTGGATTGGTCTTTGCAACAACTGGACATTAAAAATGCATTCTTTAATGGGGAACTAGAAAAAGTCTTCATGACTCTACCATCAGGATTTTGTAAAAGAGATGAGGAGAATCGGGTTTGTAAACTCAAGAAAACATTATATGGCATCAAACAGTCACTTAAGGCATGGTTCGATAGATTTGCGAAAGTGTTGAAAGATCAAGATTATCAACAGGGACAACCAGATCACGCCATGTTCTTCCAACAGTAAAAAAATGGAACGAAGACCATTTTGATCGTATATGTAGATGATATAATCCTAACGGAAGACAATATAAATGAGATGGAGAGACTTAAGAGAAGTTTGGCAATTGAATTTGAAGTAAAGATCTAGGACACATGCGGTACTTCTTACGAATGGAAATACCAAGTGTTTCACAACGAAATTATATTCATGATCTTCTAACAGAATTGGGCATGCTTGGATTTAAACCAAATGCATTACCTATTGATGTAGGAAAGAAAACAGAAGATATTGGAGATCCAGTTCAAATTGACAAATATCAAAGACTCGTCGATAAGCTCACTAGACCTGATATTGCTTTCGTGGTAAGTATGGTAAGCAAGCATACGCATTCTCCAAAACAAAGTCGTATGGGACCAGTATACAGAATTCTCTGATATCTTAAAGGCTCACTTGGAAAATGATTTTCTTTAAGAAGAATGAAAACATGAAAGTAGAAATCTTCATCGATGCAGATTGGGCAGGTTCAATGGATGATAGAAGATCAACTACTGGTTATTGTACCTTTGTATGGGGAAACTTAGTAATCTGGAGGAGAAAAGAACAAAATGTAGTTGCAAGAAGCATTGCTGAAGTTGAGTTTAGAGCGGTGACACGAAAGATATGTGAATGACTGTTGTTAAAAAAACTCTTGAAAGAATTACAAGTCACAATAAACCTTCCAATCAAGTTTTATTGTGATAACAAAGCAGCCATAAACATTTTTCTTAATCCTATTCATCACCAAACATATAGAAGTGAACACACACTTCATCAAAGAAAAAGTTGAACTTGGAGTTTTGCATGACCTATGTTCCTACTAAAGAGCAAATTGCAGATATATTCACCAAATGACTACCCTGGCAAAGTTTCGGCGATTTTATTTGCAAGTTGGAGATGGTCAACATTTACCATCCAACTTGAGGGGGGAGTCTAGGAATCCAAGTGTGATCTTGATTGGGCTGATTTGATTGTTTGTACCATATTTAGTTCTTTCCTTTGTTAGTTACACTAATTAGGAATCTTTTCTCATCTCCTAATTTAGGAGATTGTTTTACTTTTTTCTTACTCACAGTTGTATTATTAATAGGGCTGTACATTCTTTTATTCAATATAAGAAAATAATTTCTTTCTACACTATGTTTTGTGTTTAATTTTTTATATGTTTTCTGATCTGCCTTTACTTTCTTAACTTGACTTGCTTTTGGTTGCTTTATACTGGACAGTGTTTTCTAATTCTTAGTAATATGTTGCTGGGTGACTCTGTACAACTCTGGTTAACTGTTTAAACTTTTCAGGTCGTCTTAGGTGGGCCATTCCTTCCACATATTGAGCACATTCTTCGTGATAAAGCTTCCTCTATGTCTTCACCTGTAGTATCAGCATCTGATCCTGGAAACAGAAGTATCCTCAAAGGCTTTACCAAAACATGTCAGAAACCTTACCAATTATGTGACATACTGCTCAGGATTGAGAGGGATCTTTCTCTGGTACTAATTCACGTCATGTCATTTGATTTCTTAAATCTTTTAAAGCTTCTTGTGCATGCCAATTTGCTTTTGGTATCTTGAGAATGATTGACTAAGTTTAAAAAATAGTAGAGTTTACTTTTGAGTAACTTTTTGTTTCCGAAGTTATTTATTTTTGAAGTAACTCTTACTTTACTATCAAAATTTGTAACTTATTTTCAACTTTTACCATTTAAAAAATTATTTATGTTAGAACATTTTTTTTAAATGTCAGAACTTACTTATTTTACTTATAAATGAACTTTTTAAGCTTAGCTAAACAAACTCCTTGTTATTAAAATTACTATTTTTGATAGTTTTTTCACATACGTTGCAGTTCATCGAGCTGTTTGATGTGAAATTGCGCATACTTGGACCTCACCAACTTCAAAATGCCATAACAGCTACTTGTGCGGCTCTTTGCCTTCGACATAAAGGTGAGGAAAGTGAAGACTAATGCACATAAGTTCTCCTCAGCATGGTATCTGTCTTAAAAGTTTTTCTTTTATTTCAAAATTTGTCTCTTCCATCGGAGAAGGAGATCACATACCTTTTTGGACTTTGATGGCCCATCAAAGGCCTCTCAATTCACTGAAATTGTAATATCTTCTGATAAAAGTGGGAAAAGGAGAATCAAGGCATATAGTATAGATGTATCAAACGTTGATTTAGTCTCAGAGAATGCCCCCGACCAGTGTCATTGGAAACAAGTAAGATTTTTCAGGATAGTTGGCCTTCCCTTCCGAGTTCATGAGTGGTTTGACCATGCCAGATCATGCATGAATAAAAAATCGAAAACATTCAAGAATAGGCAGTCATTGGAGTTTAAATCAGATTTTAGATTTCTACCTCTTCACCTTTTAGCTTGTTCAAGCGTTGTGTACCTTAATGGATATTGACCTCTTGCATCTTTAGCTGTTATCATCGGTCCCACCAATTTTCTTCTCATTTTGGATCTGGGTTCATCCCTCAACTGTCAGTGGGATAGCAACTGGTTGTCCATTGGGTCAATTGAAAAAGAATTTGCAAAATTTTACAATTGACTTGGTTAATTCTGAAAGTCCAAGGTAGGTAGTTGTTCGAGCATCTAGTTCTTAATAGAAGATGATCGAAAAACTGGTTGTAATCTAACTCGATGAAATAAATGTTTAAAATGATTCCACTGGAAACATTTCTTGCAACTCTACTGTTTAATGGACAATTACATGCTTCCCTCGACTGCATAAGAAGTGCTGGTGGATTTTTGAAAATTCATCTTATATCTATCTATAGTTTCCTCATTGATTGGATTTCATCCCTTCCACGACTTCTGGTTTTTTCCCTCTATTTCAGGATGGAGATTATCCGATACCTCAGTTCGTGCTGGTCTAGAATCCACATTTTTGCTTGGGAGAAGTCAATTTCTAACATCTAAGGAAGCTGAGATGCTAGGACTATGCAGGTCAACTATACTTCTTGATGGAGGTTGGATTGTAATCTTATTAATGTCCCGATCATCAGTTTTTCATACGTATATGGCAATAAGTGGAAGTGTCAAGAGACCCGATGTTCTGTATATTTTTTGCATGCCCATGTTATTTAGAGCGTCTTTCTAAGCTTTAAAAGTTTACTTTTTATAATAAAATAATTTTCTTTAGTGGTAAAATTTAGAAATAAATAAGTTATTTATGTTGAAAATAATGTAACTTTAAAATAAGTTACATTTTTTTTACTAAAAAGTAAGAAAAGGACAAGTTAACTTTTATTTTCTATCATTTCAAATAGTTGGCTACCTTATCATCATGCACCACAGAGACACATGCGACCATTCTATCATTCTAACACCAGAAAAGGAAAATAAATTCAATCATGTATTTTTTATCTTAATTTTGGTTCCTCTGCCGTGAACTCTTGGGCTTGTCGTTATTATGATGTTTGTGTTCTCACTTTTCAGCACATACCAAGGAATCGGCCCGAGCTTTGACTAATACAATCAAGATGACATATCCCGGGGCAAGATTGGTTCTTGTAGTTGCCATGGCGAGTGACAAAGATCATTTATGTTTTGCAAGAGAACTACTTTCAGGTTTATCATCTTTTCGACTTTGTATGCTTTGTAGCACTGCAAGTATTTATAAATTTAGAAGTATGAATATGCATTTAACTAATTTATAACTTCACCTAATTCTGGCTCCATCCATGGGATCTGTGGTATCTTTATTTGAAAATTTTACGTGGCATTAAATTGACAATGGCCTTGGTCCACCATCCAGGTGGCTGGGGATCGCCAACGCACCTTTGTCTAGAAAATGAAAAAAAAAAAAAGGTTAAGAAACATTCAAAGAATAGAAATTGCAGTAAATTTTTGCCCCTGCTATTGAACTAGTTCTTATTTTAATTTTCTCCACTTTTCCATGTACCTCTAAACATAGATACATATAATCATATAGTTTCTGTGTTGTGTTATATTTTATCTGTTCATATTTAGTATTGTTTTATGTACCAATTGTCGATTATGTTGGCAAAGGGAGTCTTTAGTTACGATTTGAAAACTTCTCCTCAGGGCTTATTGTATTTTCTCTTAGTCATGATGTTTTCTTGTACCTGGTTTTCTCACACTTACAATTGCTACTCCAATTACAACGTGTTTTCTTTATCAGTTGGATGTTTGGAGGCTGTATTTTTTACAGAAATTAGTATAGCTGGAGGCAAATCTCGATCAACTTCAGCATCCTCATTAAAAGATTCTTGGATTCAAGCTTCTAGAGGGACGAATAATGATATCCTGGATTGTGGAATTGTAGATTCTGAATTCTTCAAGGATAAAGTGACTCAATACGCAGCGAAAATGGAAAGTGAAACCATTTTATTTGCTGAAGGATCACTAGTTCCTCTAATGAGAGCAGGAAATGAGATCTTCAGGGAAAAATCTGGAGAATTTGGAATTATTGTCGTCACTGGATCTTTGCATATTGTTTCAGCAGTATTAGGATCCCTCGAGGGATAAGTTTATACTTGGTAAGATAAAAACTTTTGTGCCCTTTTCTTGTTTATTTTTCTGATGACAATTTTCCTGTTAATGCCCCAGGTTTTTATATGAGAAATCAATATTGTACATAGTAAGTGTTTGGCAGCGAATATTTAGTTTATGCTACTTAAACATTAAGGAAATGCTCGGTTCGCAATATTAGACTGCATTGGACAGTATTATGGCTATAACTTTTTTTTTTTCCTTCTTTAATACTGTTCAGCACTATCGTATCCACTTTACAGAGACGTGCCATAATGACTAGTTTGGCGAACTGGAATATATAATTACAATATTAGTGAAGAAGCTAATCTTGTCTATTGTGTTGTTCAGAACCATTTTGAGTACATGATAAAACAAATGAAGAAAGAGAGACATGAAATTTTTGTAGTTGTTTTGTTCAATACTAACCAATCAAATGTGATTGTACGACGGTTTTTGCGTATTAAAATACAGAAATCGTTACAAATTGTATTTTGAGAAATACAAATGGATATGAATCTTCTTGTAATTGCAAAAATTGCAAAAAGCCTTCTAATTAATGATCTGTATGTTTGAAGACGAGGAGTCACGTGGTTTGCATCATAGACTTCAGAATTTTTTAGGAATTTGATTTGTCGAAAA
>CAIGRH010032562.1:0-18884 GCA_903798295.1 Fraxinus nigra | reverse complement strand
CTTTTCCTCTAATTTCCACCATAATCTTCATTGTTGCCCAACAAACACAATTCACACAAATTAAGCTCTATTCTGAATATTTATCGATGATTATTCATGTTTATGAACCAACATAAACGTATAAAAATTGCCTTTATCAAGAACAGTGCTACATATTCCCTTAAATGGTTATTATTCAGTATGCTGACCATTCCATTATTATCATCACTCATGATACCAATGAAACCTTTTCCTATCATGTTCAGCACAGGGGTATTGGCTACTGTTTAGGAACTAGTTTTAGCACAAGGATAAGCATAAAATACGCATAAGAGAGTAAATGAGGAGAACTTAACATGGTTAGTCGTATCTGAGTTCTCGTACCAAACATCACATCTTCTTAGAAAACATTTACATGACCAGCATACCTTACTTCCAAATGAGATGCATGGCTGGTCAAGATTTAAACAACATATACCACATTCATCATAACGTTAGAGCTTCAAACATATTACCCACATGGCTTGGCAACGAAGTAATACCGTTAGTTCAAAAATCATTTACCACAGTCATGTTACCATTAAAAACCACACCAACATGCCTTCCTCAAGACCCAAGTTCTTGCACCAGTCATGTTATCATTAAAAACCACACCAACTAATCATTGTCTTGGTGAACATTTATTGACAGTTCAAAAGATTCTTGTAAGAAATTGACCATTCAAAGGTAGACCAGATAAGGCTACACATATCATAGTATAGTCTTGATTATTGCCAAGTCCAGGTGATGCAATATATATGTGAAAACTAGTTTGTGGGAAGCTTGTATGTAATACTTATAGCACATTTAGCTCGTTGTATTGTATAATATTACATAGGCTATTATTATCCCAATTGACCTTAAGGCTATGACTTTGTTAAAAGATTAGGGTAGTTCCAAGTTCTAAATGTATTTTTGACTAATCCAAATAGTAAAAACAAGTGTTAGAAAGCCTAATACTCCATTTATGTATTACCTTACCATCATTTAAAGGATATCAAAAAGGACGAAGAAATTTAAATAAGAATGCCGTATTAAAAAGACAAACATGTCAATTTATGCCTATTTAATCATAAAATTAATCATGTGTCTATTCAACAAAGTATCTATTCAAATCACATTATACTAACGGCCCCTGTAGGAGACATAAATTGTTTAAACATACCTTACTCAAAGAAGTCAAATACTTCTCTTTGGCCAAGCAACAGTACTTTCCATGGCTTCATTAAGAGTTCGGAATTCATCTTTAGGTCTGTATAAAGTCAAATTACTCATATACATTTCCTCAACCCAAACCTTCCAACAATCTCGATCGAGTGGCAAGTGATGCACCTTTGCACTGGGTTTATTGTTGCAATCTTCCCTTCTGCTACAACTTCTTCCTCTTCAAACATGTACCAATGCAACAGTTGACATCTTGCATTTGTCATAGATACGGTACTTCCTTGGTGTGACTACAAATTCATAGTGGACATAACATATTTTCTTAATAATTAGAATGCTACAAAATGAATATATGCTGAATAAACATTTAAGAATATATAATACAAAAACCCGAGGAGTAATGACATTTGAATTCCTGTCGTCTACACTTTGTAAATGATACAAAAATTATGCAAGTTATTCTATATGTAATTAGATATGAGCCTATATTATTATAGTATAAATCCCCATAGTCAAGAGTCTAAATCCAACACATAAGATTCATTGTCAAGATTTGAGAGTGATAATTATGTTTATCAAGAATTAAATAGGAGGCTAGTACTAGAACCAGATGAGAAAAAGGAAAAAAACAATAAAGCATAAAAATTAAGCTCATTTGCAGACCAGATAATCAATAAATAGAAGAATACTGTATTATGATATTTTTTAGTGAAACATTCTGAAACATCAACTGAATGGAAGGTAAAAATGGTAGCAATCACCAACTTGTTTCTTTTCATGATTGGAAAATCTATTATTATCTGAACTCATCAAATTTTAACCCAATACAGTGATTATAATTTTTTTCTGAATTGTCAAATAACATGGCACCATATGATCATAGGTGGATGATATAGAATCTTAAAAACTAGTTCTCTATTGATAACTTAAGACAATGGTTATAAGTTATAACTACATCTTTAATTATTTAACCAAACAAGAAAGCTTTTATTGTAGTTATTTAACCCAGGCTCTGTTTGCATAGAATGATACTGACAACTCTTATTCTTCGTTAAATTATCCGAGAAACTACGCAATAAAATAGGCAAATCTCCATTGTTCTCACTGGAAGTCTTTACCATCCATTCATAAACATTTCCTATAGTGCCAGTACTTCCACAATCAAAGACAAGGGTAAAATATGAACTCTTACTAAATCTCAAAATACTGGTTGTCGAAAACTAAAATACCCACCAACAGATTGTCTTGTAACACATAGTAAAAATGTAAAATACGTAATCAAATAAACATAGCAAAATGCAAAAATCCATAATGAAATACACACATAAACAAACCTTAATTTTGTTACAGATGGGAGTCGGAGTCGCGCGCTTTAGCTTCTAATTGGAAATGACAAATTGGGAAAATTGTTTACTTTGATGGAGTCGGAGTTGCACGCTTCAACTTCTAATTGGGAATGATGAATTGGGAAAAGGCTTCACTTTGTCGGAGTTGGAGTCGAAGAAGGAGACAAAGTCGCGCGTATTGGTGCCCAAATTGGAAATGACGAATTGGGAAAAAGGTTTACGTTGCTGTCGGTTTATGCTATTGGGTTTGGAATTGGACCTTTCCTATTGGGTCTAATTTGTTTACACAATAATCAGCCCAAGATCCAGCCCAACTGCCCAACCCAGCTCGCCTAATCCTCCTTACATTCTGCAACGTTTAATAAATGTTGCTAATGTCAGTTTTTGCAACGTTTATTAAACGTTGAAAAAAGTTGATCTATTGCAACGTTTACCGACCATTGCAAAAGATAGATCCTCTTTGCAACGTTTAATAAACGTTGCAAAAGATCAATGTTTTGCAATGTTTAATAAACGTTGCTAATGTCACCTTTTGCGACGTTTATTAAACGTTGAAAAAAGTTAAACTTTTCACAACGTCCCAAAAACGTTGCGAAAGGTGACATCAGCAATATTCCATTATCAAATATTGACAAAACTCAATTATATTAACCCAATAGCAATATTCACTTATTAAAATGTTGCGGTAGACCCCTTTAGTAGCACTTAACTACTGAATGTTGCCGTTTATGTGTCGCAAAATCTCTTTTCTGGCGTAGTGGTTGCAGTAGGCTATCATGTACGAGGAGGTTGTGTGAACCTCTTATGGGCAATTGTTATGTTAAAATCATTCTGGATTATAAGTGCATTGGGGTTTATGCAATATGTTTATACAAAAAATTGAAATTTTCTTGATAGAATCAATACTCTGGTGTGGAGCAAGAGTTTGATTATGGAAGCTCAATTGTTACTTTGTTTGTGATCATAGTGACTATGATGATGACTCGAAGGGTGTGGAGAGTACTGAGTTGGATGAGGAATTTAGTGCAACGGGTCATTGGATAATGTAGTAGTGTTTGTAAATTTTTTTATTGTTTGTCAATTTTTTAATCTGTATAACTTCTTTTAATTTGTACCACTTTTTTGAATTTTGTCACTTTTTGAGTGTTAGTCACTTTTTTTTATTGTCTGTAACTTTTTTGAATTTTATCACTCTTTTAATTTTTGTCACTTTTTGAATGTTTGTCACTTTTTTATTGTCGTCACTTTTTGAATCTGTATGACTTCTTTTAATTTGTGTAACTTTTTTGAATTCGTGTCTTTTTTGAATTTGTATCACTTTTTTAGTATTTATCACTTTTTCAGCCATCTTCTTGATTTCTATCACTTTTTTCTTTCAGTGACACACATCATTTTTTAATAAATGTGACATTGTATGTCACTTTTTAATAAAAAAGAGATACTTAACTTTAAAAAGTGACAGTTGGCCACTTTTAAATGTTACTTTTTTTACTGTATCACGTTTTCTATTAAAAAAAGTGACAATTGATTTTACACATTATTTTTTACTTCCAAAATATGTTTCATATGATTTTCAAAAGACCCTTAATTTTAAGGGTATTTTTGTAAGTTATCCTATATAGAATTCCCTTTTGCAGCCCATCTTGTGAAAAGAGGAGTCCAACCCAAGTAACATTTTATTCTCATTTCAAGTCCAATTGAAAAGCCCAATTAGATTAATTGCCCTTTTAATTTATATTACTCTCCAAGGTTTTCTCTTTGAATTTTGCCATTTTCTGTCACTTTTGCATTCTTTTCTTCAATTTTTTATTAAACATAAAGTCTTACCTACAAAACACAATATAAAGTAAATTAGGTAGAATTTAATCCAAAAGACAATAAAACATCATGATTTAGGGCCACGAATAAGTGTATAAATTACACTTATCATACTCCCAAATTTGAATCTTTGTTTGTCCTCAAACAAAATTAAAACCTAACAAAAACCTGTTAATCAAGTAAAACAACAAAATTTAGCTAGCTAACCCGTATTTTTATCTCTGGGTTGAAATTATAGTAACAAATCTATGTATAACTTCAAAATCACAATACAAAAATTAAAATCCACTTTTTCATTGTAAACTCGACGTGTGTGTGTGTGTGAAACATTAAGTATAGCATTATGAATTCATAAATTGTTTCAATTCCCGGCCCTCAGTGGTCAAATATGTTCTTTCATCACTTGTAAGATTCACACACCCCAAACTTATTTTTTTCGCTATTTTCTAGTGTGTGAACTAAGGTTAGATTTTTTTTACTATCCCCACCTCTCTAGTTTGACAAATATGTTTCATATGATTTTTCAAAACACACTTAATTTGAAGGGTATTTTTGTAAGTTGCCCCATTATCTTTTATCCTTACTTTTCAACTTTCAATTTCAAAAATCGGGTATCGATAATTTCTTTTATTAAAAATCAGGTATATTCACACCAAACCAAATCAAACCACCTCATCCCACACCACATGACCCCACTAAACTAAACCCTTCCTACATAGACTCTCTCAACCAAAGAGTGATTTAGAGTCGCCACCTTTACCCCACCTAGAACGACCATCTAAATCATTGCACCCACCACTTATCACTGGCATAATCACTTTCCAAACATAAAACCACTTTGATTGGCTCCACAATACCATATAGGGCCCAAAATCAATAGTTCTCAGCTTCGAGATACAGTGAATCCCAAAAACCTTAAATTAGGCCATTAAATTCAGAAATCCCATTTCGCCATTACTCTAGCAATGGGGCTTCATCAATTGGACTAGAATTAGATTGGGAATGAATTCCTACGTTGTAATGCATGTCAAACCCTATGTAGGCTATTGTGAGGTGGTTTTAGATCTATGTTGAAGATATGAGTGTGACCATTCTAGTGGTAATTGTAAGGTAAGGTGACTTTTTTGTCAAATATGTTGGGGATATAGTATAAATATTGTTTTGTATGTGGACAATAATTTGCCACAAGTTTAACACAACAAATGATGTTAAAACAAAAATGAAGAAAATGGTAGAATCAAAAGAAGAAGAAGAAGAAAATGATCCGAGGCAAATGATTATACTCTTTTCTTAATACAAATTTTCCCTACAATGGTGCCAACGGAGTAACGAAAATTATTTCCCATGATACAACAAATTACTTGTAGTAGAAGCATTTCCAACTACAAGGCAAGAACGAACATGAACGAGTTTTCTCTCTCTATAAAGATTGACTTTGAATGCAAAGTTTGGGAGAGTTTTGGCATGGACTTTTGATGCAAGACTCAAGAATATGAATTGGGATGTCAAAATGACGTCAATGGGGTCCAATTTATAGAAGATAAGAAGTTGTAGAAGGATAGACATGCCCCAAAACTTAGCAACCTTGTTGTCGCTCACCTACTGCTGGCATGCCACTTGAGCACAAAAAGAAGAAACCCTATCGTTTGTCGGCATGGGCTGTCGCTCAAGTGGCAGTCTTAGGTGCTGAAAAATTGATTTTCCTGCCAACTTTAGGCCACAATTTCTCATTAATCCGAAATTATTTTTGAGATTCCAAATATACCACTATCATTTACTCAACGAGTAGAACAAATTAGTCTATTTATTTTCATAATTTAACTATTAGATCAATTTCGAATATTTGGTCGAAGTTGACACGAAAGTCACTTTTCACATTTTTCATGGTTTTATACCCAACTAATTTCATTCATTTTTAAACCAAATTTCAACAATCCCCCACATGAATGAAAATTTAAAATATAAAAATGATATGCAAATGCTTGTAGAGATAAATCGGTAAAACATTGTATCAGGAGAGGTAGCTTCTGACCTTGAACCTTCCTTAATGAAATACTATCAAATTTACTTGGCTAATTGGCAAACGTGATATCTTGAACCATTAAGCCATTGGTGTAAATCAAGATAATAGCACTCATACAAATATCTTCCCCAAATCATTATGGTAATCATGATTGTGTTCATTTTGACCCTGAAACACCCTTGGGTTTCATAAGTATTTTTTAGAGAATTTTAGCTTCAAACAATTATCATCAAAGTCACACTTACATAGATAATGACCTATTAAGTGTATTCTACCCTATTCAACTTGACTTATTAATCAAGATATATGAATCACTAATTTTTTTAACATTCTGCGAAAAGCACTTTCAATGTCATAGGAATGAGTAGAAATAATTTTCTAAGTGCTTCATTGAATCTTTATAACTTAATTGAACTAAGATCGATCTTGGAATCTCCAGTCAACAAGGTAGAGTTACCATTACAAAGGCTTTTATGTAGTAGGGTTTAATCATATTCCTTTTGATAGATAACATATTTGATCTCTCGGTAAGCCTTTTGTAAGCGGATCCACGATGTTCTCCTTAGCTTTCACATAATCTATGGAAATAATACTATTTGAGATCAATTACTTAATGATATTGTGTCTATGACGTATATGTCTAGACTTANCTTTTATGTAGTAGGGTTTAATCATATTCCTTTTGATAGATAACATATTTGATCTCTCGGTAAGCCTTTTGTAAGCGGATCCACGATGTTCTCCTTAGCTTTCACATAATCTATGGAAATAATACTATTTGAGATCAATTACTTAATGATATTGTGTCTACGACGTATATGTCTAGACTTACGATTATACATGCTGTTTTGTTCTCTTCCAATAGCCGGCCGACTATCACAATGTATACTTATTGTAGGTATCAACTTAGGCCAATATGGAATATCTTCCAAAAAGTTACAAAGTCATTCTGCTTCTTCACTTGCTTTGTCCAAAGTAATAAACTTCGATTCCATCGTTGATCAACCTATACAAGTTTGTTTTGTAGACTTCCATAACACAGCAGTCCTACAATGGTAAATACATAAATACTAGTAGATTTGGAATCCTTCATGTCGAAAATCCAATTTACATCACAATATTCTTCCTATACTGCATGATATTTTATGAAATGTAATTCAAAGGTTAAGGTATGTTTTAAATACTTAAGAACTCTAGTCAAAGCCTTTCACTGATTATAACTTGGATTACTTGTAAATTTACCAAGTTTAATCACAGCCAATGCTATATCCGATTGAGTGCAGTTTGTAATGTATATTAGACTGACTATAACATATGAATACTTTAGTTGTGACACTGGTTTACTCATATTCTTGACTAAGTGTAGATTTAAGTCAATAGGGGTTTTCGCAGGATTTTCCTCAAGTATATTAAATCTCTTAAATACACTCTCAACATAATGAGATTAAGAAAGTACAATTCCTTCAAATGTTCTACAGATCTTAATCCCTAATATTATATCAGCCACACCCATGTCTTTCATGTTAAAATGTTTCATTAACATTTTCTTGGTATGTATGATTATTTTGTGACTATTGCCCATAATCAACATGTCATCTACATATAAACATACAATTACATAGGCCTTTGGTGTATGTTTTATGTATACATACTTGTCACACTCATAAATTTTAAAACCATTTGACATCATTGTTTTGTCAAACTTTTGACGCCACTGTTTAGGGACTTGTTTCAACCCATATAGGGACATAACGTGTTTACAAATTTTTGTTTTTGGTTAGGAGCAATGACTCCTTCATGTTGCTCTATGTATATTTCCTCTTTTAACTCTCCATTCAGAAATGTCATTTTCACACAACCTTAACCAAGTGATTCTAATCACAGGTGTGTAGGTGTCAAAGAAGTCAAGTTCTTCTTTTTGCCTATGTCATTTGGCAACCAATCTAGCCTTATATTTATTAATGAATCCATCCGGTTTTAATTTCTTCTTGAAAATCACTCTAAAGGCTTATTCTCGGGTGGTAAATAAACCAACTCCCAAGTATAATTTTACATTATAAAATCTATCTCATTATTGATAGCTTCTTTTCAATGCGATGTTTCCGATGTAGACATTGCTAAATTATATTTCTTCGTATCATATTTCTACCACGTAGGTTTGAAAATCAGGATCACATGAAGTAGATGTTTTGCCCATTTTACTATAACTTGGTTCTTCATCATTTGAAGTATCATTTGTAGTTTTATAAGCTCTTTTATTCGAACTTATATTTTCTTTGTCTTCGAAAGCCCTTCAGACTCTCCGTTTGAAGTATCTTCGAAAAATGATGCATTTTTCAATTCTATTATCGTGCCTTCATATACATCTTGAACATCTGATTTATGAACAAGAAAATAATATACACTACTATTGTTAGCGTATCGAATAAATATGCAATCAATCATTTTAGGATTAATTCCCATTTATCTCAGCTTTGATACTTCAACCATAACCAAACACTCCCACACTTTCAAGTGTTTATAAGAAAGAGGATTCATATGGAATTTCATCCATTTTCTTTAAGGGTATCTTGTTTAGAATGATATTCACAGAAAGTATAGTTGTCTCCCACAAGTTCTGGGTAGGCTTGAACTTATCAATATTTCATTCATCATTTCTTTAAGAGTTTGATTTTTACGTTCAGCAACACCATTCGATTGAGGTGAGTAAGGTACCATTGTTTGATAAATGATTCCACGTTTGGAAAAACATTATTCAAATGATGCCCATTCTTATCCTTCTCTATGACTACGAATGTTATTTATTCATTTTTCGAATTGATTCTCAACTTCCGTCTTATAATGTTAAAATATCTAAGGCTTCGCAAATACGCATAACAATATTTTGTACAATTATTAAGTAATGAAGTGTTTCTTCCACCTTTAGTTTGAACAAATCTCAATTCTCAAATATCCTATGAATTAATTTTAAAGGTTTCGTGTTTCTTTGAACCGAATGAAAATGTGCTTTGGCCAGTTTTGTCTCAACAGAAATCTCACATTTATGATTAGGATCAAATTTAAGTGTTGAAATTAAATTTGACGTATAAGTTTACACACAAATTTTTAATTCCTATTGATTATGCCATAAATAAGACAACTCAGGCATATAAGTAGAATTTAGACTTTTATTCATAATGCTTTATTTTGGTACAATTGTAAGAACGTTTATTTTGAACATTTCATCACATTTGTATCCTTTACCAAAATACATCTCATTCTTAGTGAGTAAAAATTTATCGGATACAAATATACGTTTAAAGCCATTATTGCTAAGTAGAGATCTGGATATAAGATTGTTGTGAATGTTCGATACATGTAGGGCACTGTTGAGGACGAGCTCTTTATCGAAAGTCATCGTCGAAGTAATCTTTCATTGTCCTTTAATTTTTTGAGCTTGCAGAGTTTTTTATGAAAAGTTGTTCTCCATTTAGTTCTTTGTAATTCGTAAACATATTATTTGCACAAATGTGGTGAGTAGCACTAGTATCGACCCACCATTTCCTTTAATTACCAACATTGTTGCATTCAGAAACAACCACAGACTGATTCATCTATTGTACCCCTTTAGATATGGTTTCTCTTTCCATCACATTTGTTTGTACGTTCTTCTTAGACTTTTGACATTTGTTAGAGCGATGTCTGCTTTTTCAAAATTGTTGTTTCTGAACTTCTTTGCATTCTTGGATTTGCCTATTTTCAGTGCATCACCTAAGACCTTACTCTTTTTGTTGACCATTAAACTGGATTCTACAAAGTTTGCTCCAAGTTGAACAATAGATTTCCTTTCGATCTTTCTACTGCTTCCTCAATTCTCAAACGAACTATCAATTCCTCTAAATTTATTTCCTTGCTTTTTTTTAAGATAGTTTTTGAAATCTTGTTCTAAATGTGAGGGTTTCTCGATGATAGCAGCAATTTGGAAAAGCACACTCAAATCCATTTTTTCTACATGAATGTTATGAAGTAGAACCCGTAGTTCTTGTATTTGACTAATGATGGTTTTAGATTCCATCATCTTGTAATCAAAAAACTTTTCGACAATGAACTTTTGCGTGTCGATGTTCTCCATTTTGTACTTTTTCCCCAAAGAATCCTAAATTTCATTGATCGATTTCACATCAATGTACACTCCATAAAAGTATATTGTCCAATCCATTTAGAATGAAGTTCTTGTAAAGGAAATCCAAGTACTTCCATGCATCCAACACAATAATTGATTGACGATTATCTTTCTTTCTTTTACCACTGGAAGAGTTTCTATTAAGAACTTTGCCTTGTTCAAAGTGGTGAGATAAAAGATATTTTGTTGTCATCTCTTTTACCCCATATGGAACTGGAGTATTTTAAGCTGGTATAGCCAAAGGTAGAAGCACATGGGTTGTACAACTTCTTGTTGACTCAAAGTAGTCTCAATATTGTTCACTTCTATTATGTAAATAGAAGTTCAATACAAGTAAAATTCAAGAAAGAAATAGCTCAAATACATATTCCAAAAGATAAAGAGAAAGAGTTTTGATCTAACAATACAAAGGAAGAATTTGTCTTAAGAATGTTGGGGACATAGCATAAATATTGTTTTTGTATGTGGACAATAATTTGGCACAGATTTAACAACACAAATGATGTTAAACCACAAATAAAAAAAATGGCAAAATCAAAATATAAAGAAGAGGAAAATTATTCGAGGTAAGTGATAACACTTTCCTTACGACAAATTACCTCGCATCAGTGCTAATGGAGTAACGATATTGTCTCCCAAGATACAACGGATTACTTTCTTATAGAGGAAGCACTTCCATTTACAAGGCAACAATGCACTTGAATGAATTTTCTCTCTACAAAGAATGACTTTGAATGCAAAGTTTGGAAGAGTTTTGGCAAGGATTTTTGTTGCAAGACTCAAAAATATGAATTGGGATACCTAAATGAAGTCCAAAGGGTCCAACTTATTGAAGATGATAGGTTGTGGATGAAGAGACATGCTCCGAAACTGAACAACCTTCTTGTTAGGCGCGCTGCTTGAGCGCCAAAAGTAGAAACTCTGTCGCTCGCCTATCGTTGGGTTGTCGCTTGACCAGCAGTCTTAGGTGCTAAAATTTGATTTTTTTTTTCCAACTTTGAACCACAATTTCTCATTCATCCGGATAGATTTGATTTTTAGATTTCAAATATATCACGATCATCTACTTGACTAGTAGAATAACTTAGTAAATTTATTTTCATAATTTCAATATCAGATCAAGTCCGAATATTTAATCAAAGTTGACACGAAAGTCACTTTTAACATTTTTTCATGGTTTTATACTTAACCAATTTCATCCCTTTTTAAACCAAATTCCAACAAAATATACTGATTTTTTTGAAAAATCCAAATATGCATAATTTAAACCAAAAATTAACATTTTCAATTTTCAATTTTTTTGAAGGTCTCAACTATTAATAGTAACATACACGAACTCGTACAAAATTACATAACTTCATCAACTACTTGCAATAAGAATTTCATGATATCATTAAAATATGTTCACCATACACAATATATTATTAAGTAACGCTTGTTGACCTATGGTTGACGTCTCATTTTGATTATTACAAACAAATTATGTTTATTACTAACAAATTTATTTCAAGTGTCTATAGTGATTATTGCACATGAATACAATTGATGACATGAGGTTCAAGGTCAAATAATTTGCATACAATAGTCAACATGGAAACAAAATCAATCAATCAAGGCTATGAAGAATACGGCAAAACCTACAAAAAGATGCCTCAACGAAAATCGAGACAAAAGTTGAAGTATCGTCAAGCAACACACGTTAAGATGTTCAAAACAAAGTACTTAGACTTTTCACAATCATATGTAAAGGTAAAACATTTCAATACTTGGTAATGAATCGCGACAAGCTCAAAGTTTTAAATTTACGATCGAAAAATCACGACAAAAATGTTTTACTTGAAAAATATATTTTTCAAAGGTAAAAATTGAAACATGTATGTTTAAAATATAACAAATACTTTGAAAAACATTTTAAAATGTCCCTCAAATACCTATATTTGATAAAAATAAGAAATAAGGACGTTCCGAGCCAAAAGTGGCGTACCAGACGTCCGGTATGCTAGTTTTTGGCTCCAACGATCATTTTTAATGGTCTGATTTTCTAATAAGAAATAATGGATATTTGATCGTTCGGTATATACCGGACGTCCGATAATGTAGATTTTTTGATCATTTGAGTACTATAAATACCTTATTCATTCTTCTTTTACAATAACTTTTCAAGAGCATTTAAGTGAGGCTTTTATTGATCACAACTACCTTATTCTCTATCTTTAAGAAGATTAAAAGCATTTAAATCTTGAAAAATGCTTGAGTGATTAACCTTGTGAAAATCTTTAATTCTTTAAGAAGTTTTTCAATCTAACACTTTGAGTTATACTCATTGCCATCTATTGAAGTGTTTGCCTCTTATCTTCTTGTTATCAACCTTGAATCTATCATTCAATAAGAAGAGAAGAGTTCACTTGTAAACTCATTTTGATTTGAAGGTCGTGTTTAGGTCCCAGAAAGCTCAACATTGTAAAAGATCGTGTTCCTTGTTTGTAAGTCATCAGAAGCGTTATAAAGGGTTGGATTGAACCATAAGTCAATCAACATAGTGAAAAAGGCATTGCTTGTGTCGGAGAGCGTTGGATTGAAGCTCCATATTACATCGTTTGCACTCTTTAACCATTTTACTTAATGTTCTACTTTGTGCAAGTTTATATTGTTCCATTTACGCTCAAACTTGTGCTTAGTTTGATTATCTATCATTTGTGTGGCTATTAGTTTAAAATATTAAGTAATTAACGAAAAAGTTTTAATAACCAATTCACCCCCCTTTTGGTTAACCAATCTTGGGCTCTCAACGCTCAATTGTCACAGAGCACAAATACATATCCTTCATTAACATCTTGCAGTTACAAACCAATAAAGTGCTAAATTGATGTAACACAGTGCATCATCATATATTCTTCATACATAAAATTACATGATTTCTCAATCTAAACGCAAATTACACATCATATTGATAATGGCAGCTTCGCTCCATGGTTGTTAATTGGTGATCAAGATATCTTACCAATTCTGCGAAGTCGCAACACTTTCATACGAAAATAAGCAAAATAAAATTTTAGATGGGACAAAGTTGAAAGGTTCACCGTTCTTCGAGAAAATAGCTATGCAGATATGAAATAAGACCCAACAATTTGGTAACAAAAACAAGCAAGAGAAGGTAGGAAAAAGAAAATGACTACAATTCGGGCTGTTGTAAGTCATATTGTATAGTATTTAGGGTGTGTTTGATTGCATTTATTTTCACCAAAGTGTTAGTTTTCCACCCAAATTTCTATTTTGGAGTGTTTGATTGTTATTTTTATCTATTGAAAATATTTTTCAACTTTTGAAAATGAATAATGCTATTCATCCTCCCTGGGGTTACAACCCAGTGTAGGTGGCTGTAAATGATTGGTTAAATAAAACGTGAAATTAAATGTCTTATTTAATTTCACCTATCATTTAATCCCACATTAATGCCACATATACTGGAGTTGTAACCCCAGTAGGGATGAATACCAATTTCTTTACATTTGGTTTTCATACTATGATCAGAACAAATTTCGGTCTAGTTATCAGTTTTTCATGTTGAACAGGCCGGTCCGAGTTTTGACAACATTGCTAATACATTGTGACAAACTTTTAGAGCTTTATTAGACTAAATTAGAGATTATATTGATGGTTGTTTGAATTTAGAGTAATGTTATTCATCCCTACTGGGGTTACAACTCCAGTCTAAGTGGCGTTAATGTGGAATTAAATGATAGGTGAAATTAAATAAGTCATTTAATTTCACCTTTAATTTCACCTATCATTTAACGCCACATAAACTGGGGCTGTAATTCCAGTAGGGATGAATAGCATTAATCTCGAATTTATAACTAAAAAAAAAAGAACTTTAATTCAGTGCATTAGATAATTCCTTTTGTTGTTTTGATAATTAACTCCTTGTTGGACTGTCTTTAAATTTAAATTATTTATTTCTCATACTCATTTTTAATTATAAAATCACACTAAATTATTCAACACGTAATGCTAAAACTTCTTTTTACTTTTTAATTAAATATTCTCTAAAAAACTCACTATTTAAAATATCATTTGCACATAATTTCTTTATAATGTCCATCAAACAGGGCTAAAATTGTTTATTTTGAGATAGCACATAATTAGATAAACATTTTTATATAAATAAATTTTAAACAAATTATAATTTTTTACACTACGGCTGTGTTTAAAATACAGAAGTAAAAAAGAATGTCATTTATTACTATTATTTTGTAATAATGTTGACCTCATTTTCTGCACGGTTAACGTGGACAATAGATATCAGGCCCACTCGCGTTCTCTCAAATTAATTTCAACACACGTGGGATAATTGTCTTTCGACAATAAATAGAGTACAAACGTGGGAGAAGTTTTTTAACACGAGACAGGGATGTTCGAGCTCCTGCGAAAGATATGAGATAATTTATACGATAATAAACGATCAATCAAGAATCAAACTCATAAATAAGATTATACTTCAATTGCTTAAAACATCAATTTAATCATAAAGAGAGTAAATATATGGTGCTTTGTCAATATTTTTTTTTATTTTTCCCTCATTTATGCCATTGAGGGGATATTTATAGTTTTACATGTGCAATAACAACCCTCAGATGAGAGGACACGTGGCTTCATTACCTTTATCGAAGTATCACATTTTAGGTATCAATTTTGACCCCAGTAATTTGGGGTGCATTAAATACCCCAAAAGGAAGGCGACCACCTCATGCCATATGCTGACAAAATTGACCTTTTTACTAATTACAACAGTCCAATCAATCATTCTAAAAGGATTTCATAAATTTAAGATCTTCAAACAGGGATTGTCACCAGCCGTAGTTTGAGTCTCAAACTTCTCTTCTTTAGGCCTCGCCACTTCGGTACCACTTCGTTTGGGCCTCAGACTTGTCTTTTATATATATAAGCTTCAGTGGGTCAAATTGTTTGGACTCTAGAAGATTTAGCACCATGTCAGATGCCACATGGCTTCAGCGGATGGTGCTTCAGTGAGTCATCTGGGCCACATGGGAACTTAAGTGACGAGACATAACAATAGTCCTTTAAGTTCATGTATGATTATTTATGCCATGCGTTAATTTGTATCTGGAGCCGAATTTCTTTAAAGCGCACATCTTGATTCTTGTCCTATCACAATGTGAAAACGTCGAATTTTACTTGTTTTTTAGCCGAACTGCTGAGGGTGTTGTTGAAAGCTGAAGTTTCATATTTTTGGAGCCGAAGTAGTGATGTGCTGAACTGCTGAGGCTATTGTTTTGTTAGCCAAACATCCATCTTTTTGGAGCCGAAGTAGTGAAGTGTTGAACTGTTGAGGAACTATTGAGGCTCTTGTTTTGTTGTCCATAAAGCATACTTTTGAGAATTGTACCAATGATTTGATGTTTTTGCATATTACCAAGGAAAGACAATTGAGGCGTTTCACAGTGAAATGTGCAATGATGGCCAAGCTGCCGCAAGTTCAGATTGATGCCCTGAGAATTATGTGTGAGAAACATGAATTAATATGAAGAGTTAAAAGCAAAAATAGTATGAATTCACTGCCTTAGATGAATTTAATAATGAACGCTTCAGATGAAGTAAATCTAAATCCAACAGCTGAGCTTCGTCCTCTTCTTCCTATAAGTGCCAAAATCATATTGTCCGTATCAGTTCTTTCTCTTCTTCAAGTTTTAAAATCTCTCTAGCAATCAAAAGCTTTTCCGATCATTCATATTCTTTGGTGACATTACATTCCTAGGCTTTTCTTTCGTTTACGTAATTTCTTTACACCTTTTGCATTCTCTTCCTTTCCATCTGCATTTTCTTTTAAATTTTAATGGCTTTCGAGTCGAGTGCTAGCGGTGGTAAGGTCACCATTGCAAAGGTTGGGGAATAAGCTACACCTCGAAGGTCAAATGGAGGTTATTGGACAATGACTAAAGGTCATGTAGATTATGAGGCAGGATAGGAGGCTGCAAGAATTCCCTCTGCCATGACCTCCACAATGTAAACTGAAATTAGGGAAAGATATAGAATCCCAGACTTCGTAGAACTCTTAGTGTCCGAAGCCCATGAACATGCTTGCTATCCGAGGTTGGGATGTGTGGCATTAGTAAATTCCTATGTAGGGCAGGCGTGCGTCTACCTCTATACCAATTTTTTAGGGCGGTATTGAGGTCATATATGTTGGCTCCCACCCAATTGTGGCCAAATAGGTGGAGCCAGTTTGTTGGGGCATATTTTCTTTAGAATGAAACCTTGCTGGGTGAGGATATGCCACTACATGTCTTCCAAACACTTTTCCAACCACGAGTGCTTGGGAAAAAGGAGTCCAAACGGTGGTATTACATGACCTCTTAAGGGGATCGTGCCTCTTTTGTGGTGAGTCTGCCTTCTTCCATTAAGGGTTGTAAGGAATCGTAGTTCTGGGTTAAGGGATAAATAGCAAATGGTTGAGAGGGACAGGGCCTTAGCTTTCATTGTGCCGACCCAGTATTCTGAAGCCCGTGAGTTACTTTCTATAATTTGGTTTTATTGCAGGAACTCGCTCTAAACTTTCCCAAGCTAAGTGGAAAGTTATTGAAGATATTTATCGACGTCTATAGAGATCCCCGTCGCTTTGACCGCCTCATAGACTTAAACAAGTTTTTCTTGGACTTTAGATTGATGGATTCGAAAGCTAAATTTTTATGCACCCTTTTGGAGACAATGCTTGAGTTCTAACATGACCTTTGCTTGTTGCAAATGATTTTGAGAGGTGGAGGAGCATCATAAAAGATGAAGTTATCCTATAACACCAATTCGACTAGTAATTTTGGCCAAACCATTGCTCTACCCACTCAGAAAACCCTTTCTCCCATTTCCAAGCTGATGCAGGCTTCAATTAATATGGCTAAGGCCCAAAAGGTTATGAAGGCTAGTGAAGGGGCTACAAAAGAGGCAAAGCAGATCTTTGAGGTCATCAAATAGGCACCGGTGGCGAGGACCCCTGGGAAGTCCGGAAGGTTCTAGAGGGATAGGATGAGGAGATCGCCCAGCGATAATGGAAATGCTGCCACCTGAAGTTTGTTGTGCCATTGCAAGTTTCTATAAGTTCTAGACTGAAAGTTGGTAGAACTACGTCTCCACCAGCGACGTGGTGGACCAACGACAACTCTGGTTAGCCGAAGTGACAGGGCTTTTGGGGTTGCCCTTGAGTGCCAAGAAGTTCTGAAAGATATCAAAACACGCAACCATGAGTCAGTTGAAAAGTTGGCCTCAACGAAGGAAGAGATGAAGAGGATAAAGTTCGAGGCTGAAGAGCTAAGGGCCCATCGAGCTGAACAGATAGCTAAATTGGATCCTGCCTTAGCGGAGATTGAAGCTCCAAAGAGGGAAGTCTACGAATCCCAGTGCAAGGTTACTTTCTTGACTAAAAGGGTTGAAACTTCAAACAATCATGAGAAGCTAACGGTATTTTGGAGAAGGCTAATTTAGAAAACGCTGGGCTAAAGAAAGCGAATGGGTTTTTGGGGAGCTACGTAAGGCATTACGTAAAGGAGGCTGAGTAGGCCAAGGATGATGCTCAGAAAGTAGGTGAGGAGGCAATGAAGGACTACATTGCCAAATTTCACTTGACGAAAGAGTATTGGTGCTTCAGCACCTATTGGAGGAGATTTGCCTACATCGAAGTAGTATATAGGTTTTGAGAGTTTTACCCATAATTCAATGTTTCTAAATTGAAGGCGAAGTTTTTGGAGGAAGTACCCTAAACCCTAGCTGATGATGCAGTGGAGACAGAGGGCCTAAAGAGTGATCTTGTGGACGAAACTTCAAACGAAGGAGCCCCAACTGTTGAAGCACCTGCTACAGAGGTGTCGACTCCCTTCCACCTCCAACATAGCATATGGTTTTATATTTTGTTTTGTAATGTACTGGTTAAGGCCCCCGCAATGTAAAAATTTCTTTGTTTAATGAAATTCACATTTCTTCTTTATTTTTAAGTTTGGAGTCGTCTACCAATATCTTTAAACAATATATCTTGCAATAAGATCAAAACTTAAGCAATGAGTATTGAGACCTCCGTAAATTATAACTTTAACAATATGCTTGCAAGCAAAATTAAAGTAATCATGATGATCTCAAAAAATAAATTATAACTTCAAAGTTTTAGGACCTCTATAAGGTACATATCTTTCGAGTAAATTACCGTTTCATGCTTTGGTATGTTCGTGAGATTCCGCAAGTGTACGGATCGTGACAAGTAATAAAGTGGATTTTTTAAGTCTGAATATCGTCCCACAAAGACTATTATCTGCTATAAAGTTTTAAGCTAACCTAGTTTCAATTTAAATTA
>CAIGRH010032560.1:0-13517 GCA_903798295.1 Fraxinus nigra | reverse complement strand
AGATTTGTTGATGAAGAAAACTACCAAACACCGAAATGAACTTCAGTTTATTTATAAAGGGCTTTTACAAAATCAATAGGTTGGCACCTATTGCTTTCTCCTTCCACTTCTCAAGTGCTCCAGTCTAGATTTGTTGATGAAGAAAACTACCAAACACCGAAATGAACTTCAGTTTATTTATAAAGGGCTTTTACAAAATCAATAGGTTGGCACCTATTGCTTTCTCCTTCCACTTCTCAAGTGCTCCAGTCTAATTCCCCACAGCTGCTCCCCTACCGATTTCATATCCGGACGATCGGCTCGTGTCGGAGCTGCACAGTCAATCGCCAGACCAAACATTTTCACCAGAATTTCATGCTCTACTTCTTCCTTCATTAAAGGATCTAACATCTCCATCAACTTCCCATCATTGTATTTCCTAAAAGCCTGCATAAAAATATTATTTACGTGAGGAATTTTTTCTAATACTGCATACTGAACATGCATTTAGTGGAATAAAATACAACTTGCCAATGCTAATTGAAAAATGCTCTCTCTTCAATGAACTTGTTAAAACATAGATGTAAATGACTGCATTCCGTGCTAAAAAGTCCAGGTCAGAAGCAACGCAAATGTATATCATGAAAATAAAATAAAAAATAAAGTAGAGATTTAATAACAATCTGTCTCAGAAAATTCTACAGCAATGTAAAACCAACTAACCAAGTTAGTGACTTCATGAGACGTAATTATTAGCCATATGGAAGCATTACATCATCTGATTAATCGAAGATTTTGTCATAAAATGAGTCTTGAATTAGGACTAAAGAAAATAAACTTGCATTTATAAAAGGGAAAAATTTACCCATCTTAGTGTCACTTTCTCATCAGGTGGTCTCGTCAATTCCACAGGCCGGCGACCCGTTAAAATTTCTAATAGCAATATTCCAAAAGAATACACGTCGCTCTTTGCTGTGAGCTGATTTGTCTTCATGTACTCTGGGTCAAGATAACCAACTGTGCCTTTTACTTTTGTTGAAACATGTGATTTGTCAGAGTCCATCTCTCCTAGCTTTGCAAATCCAAAATCTGCAACTTTGGCTCTCATCCTCTCTGTCAAGAGAATATTGGAGGACTTCACGTCTCTGTGGATAATTTGCTTTTCTAAAATAAGATCAACAAATGAATGGCCATTAACACTAGAGGAACAAACACATGAAATCAGGTTAAGTTGTATCAAGTTTTAACACGAACTAATTTTGAGCCAAATTTAGCATGAGTTACTAAAGCATAATTTTAATTTCCATATGCTTTGAAAGTTCACCATGAAAGGATTGGTAAATAAATAACTAAAAAACTGTTCCATGTTGGCACTTGCATACTTCAGGGGTTTAGGGTTGCTCAAACGGTTGCAAAGCTATGCTACATACTGACTTGGGGTTCTGTTGGATGCTTCCACATGATATCAAAGCTTCCCACATTTCACTATGTCATGGCTATTTCTCTTAGTTTTCTGCTTCTAAATATTTCTACACAATTCGTTCGTTGTGAGTCTGTCTAATCCCTTAAAAGTACCAAACATGTATTAACCTCGAACCCAATTTCCACAAGTGGTTAGAGAAATACTAAAGCATTCTCTGACATTAATGATTCAAAAACATCCAGGGTGTGTTTTACACACTGTATTAGAACATATAGGACCAGCTTTATCCCTGCACTGCGTTTGTGATAATTATACCGGGAATAAATTAATACATGTACTCTCAAAATCCGGACCCAAGTCAATAATTTTATACCACGGGCTGAGGCCAGATTTCACTAAGATTAGCACTACTCTTTCTAATTGTGGAGCTTCTTCTCGTGTTTCTATCTCAATTTTGTTATTATTAAACCTATATGCCCTCTGATAATGACACCGATAACTATGGGGGGTTGCTAAAAAGAATACAAATGAAAACAAAAGAAACTTAATATATAAGACTGTTGTTTTCAATAGTTATAAATAGCTGTTTCTAAGTTTGTAAAGTTTAATGTATTAGAATGGTGTTTTTTGTGCATTTTTCATTATAGTATAGCATCAAACGCAGTACTTCAGCAATTCACACAAATCCTATACTCCCCTACATACTATACGAGTATCAGGGAGCATCTCCATCTTTACATACAGCTCCACAGGATCATGTACCTATTCATTTTTCTATCTCTTGTTACTGATGCATATAATAGGGAGGACCATAGTAAATAGAACTGTAGTTATCTTTCAGGTCTGTCTGGATACTAAAACATGATGTTCAATTTGTATAGAATTAGAATTTTTCCATAATATTTACTAAAACAACTGAACAACGTAAAAGGGATCCTTACCTGTGTATAGATGGAGATAGGTCAGGCCATGAGCTATGTCAATGGAGATTTCAAGTCTCTGATTGAAATTTAATATTTTTCCCTTCTCACCTGCCAAGAAACACGTACCAAGAACATCAGCCAAAATATTGCATTTACACAGGTCTACCTAACTGGATTACTGGTATGCCTTCGAGTTAAGTGACTTACCATCTAGATGCTCTCTAAGTGTACCATTTGGCACATATTCTGTTATAATCAGGAGCTCATTGCCTTTGTTGATATAACCAATCAGCTTTACTAAACTCCGATGCTCAATTTTAGCCAGAAGTTCAACTTCGCTCCTAAATTCAGTTCGTAGGGTTTCGAAGAGTTCCTGCAAATTGTTCCTTTCAATAAGTAAACATAATTTATGGAAATATGCACACAGGTCAACAAGTATCAACTGCCAAACACTTCAAATATTGATTGGAGTAGCGAAGAATCAAAGTTCACATAGGACATGCTGGATATTCTATAATTATATCAGCAACCTTCTGTTATAACTATGTATACCAATATATCAATGAATTTGAGCCATAGAAAGTGGATCTTTTTGTTTCTATCTGAGCCTCAGTGATGTTGGTTTCTTCGTAAACTATGCAAATTTCATTTGTTCACAGCCCGAAGATTCCACATGTAAATTTCTTAATAAATTCTCAGAGAAAGTAACAGGTGCCCTTAATAGCATTAGATAATCTGTTTGCTGACCATAGCTAAGAGTGGGGGTTGTAGGGCTGACAAAGCAACGGCAATGTTGAGTTTGATGTTTTTTCCTTGTCAGACCTGATCTCTGTAACATTGCTTGTGATACGCTTTATTGAGCTTATGCGCATGCTAGTCAAGCCACTATCTACCACAATTGCATTTAATACTGATTTGAGATTCGCAAAAAATTCAAACAATTTATGACACACGAACAAGCCTCCTAGGGTAAAGTATCAGCCTCTAATAAAAATCAGACATCAATACTCCCTTCTCCCATCCACATGTTCCAACGAGAGAAGAACACGAAGCCTTGAACAGGTATCTGACATGTCTTGCATGGCTTGCTCTATTTTAATTTGATTTCTGACTTGCAAGGACGTTGTGTCCCCTATTTTTTGCGTATTTATAGTATATAAAACTAAAGGAAAATTATAATTACTAAACATTTGGTTTAACAATCTGTAATAATATAAACTTCATGTCAACTTCACTTTATATCCACTACCCACTATTTTGATGAGTGAATATTCATCATGTTCGCACTAATAAGTACTACACAACATATACCCCCGAGTCATTTTAATGCAACAAATAGCCACTCTTCTATTTCGATAAATTTCGGCAGCAAAATTTCAAATTGCAAACTAAAAAATGATAATAATTTTGTTTAAATGAAAACGTAAAGAAAAGTAATCATACAAAAATCTATACTTTTATATTACTTTAATCGACGTGTCCATGTCCTACTTTCATAAAAAGTTATTTGTCAAAGCGTATATATCATGTTTTGAAGCCATTCGTAAAACCATCTTCTATTTTTTTCATTTTTTCCAAATCTGATGTCGAAACTGATAGTCATGGCTGGTAAGGAAAAATTAATGTACAGATGTGATGTTATGTAAAGGATAAACATTGAGCAAGAAGATGTTTCAAAGCCTTAGCGAAAAAATGTGATGCGAAATCATTTGTTACAATGAGGTTAATACATAGAAGCTGTGAAGTTAAGGTTGGTCTAGTGAAAGAATGATTACGATACCTTCCTTGCTCGTTTTACAGCAACCACCTGACCATCTAGTAGTTCAGCCCTGTAGACAGTTCCGAACCCACCTTCACCTATTTTCAGTGATGGGGAGAAATTATGTGTTGCTCTGGCAATTTGGCTCATATTGAGATGAACCGATCCAACCCCATTTAGTTTCGGTGACATGGAAAATCTTAGAGGACTAGGTGGAACTCGGAGTGGACTGCTTGGTATCTTTTCAGAAACGGAATTCATTTGTACAGACAGGATTGAATCCTCTGCAAGAATAATTTAGTCTTACGTAAATATAAACGCACAAGTAGCCGAATAAAGGTATCCAAAAATATACTAATTCTATCACACTCCATAACTTTTGCCAAAAGGGTTGCATCAGTGGAAAATATATCTGTATTTACATGGAAATGTTAAACTTCAATCAATTTTTTCACGCGTGAGATTGATCTTCTTTTTAGTAGTATATGCATCTGTATAAGTGACTGATTAATAGTTGTATCTAAAATCTTTACATAAAAGCATAGACTACATCCTGGAAAGTAACAGCAGGGTATCCAAAGAATGGAAATGATTTTGCTCACTTGTATTTGTCTCCTTGTCAAGAACAGCATTTCGACTTTCCTTTTTCCTTGCACGAAAGCATGGACAAAGAACGGCGCAACATATAATAAAGAAAACTGGCACTGCCATGTACAGCCCTTTAGAGTTTAATATAATATTGCCAGTGTATCTACCCTTTCTCCCCTGTGATTTTTTATCAAAATCATTCTCTGCAGATCCTTCTCTAACTGTGTTCCTCAAAAGTTTTCTTCCAGACTCCGAAGGCACCTTGTCTGCAATATAACAGAGAGGTGCACAACTTCATGAAGAAGGTATCAGCAAAATAATCTAATTTAAGCAATTTGACAATGTCCATTAAATACATATTTCTTCGGGAACATCATTTCCCAAATATAAATGTTCAAGTAATAATAATAATAATAATAATAATAATGAAAATGAAAATAACACGTGCTGGTGCCTACCTATCAGAGAACCCAACCTGCAATTCTGGTTTCTGAGATTTCTGGTGGAAACAATGTTTTGCACGATATGTTTCTAAAGCCTTACAGAAATAATATTTTTCGACCAATTTTCCATTTAAGTAATACAATTCCTGATTAGGATCACCCAAATAGCTGATGTGGTAAGTACCGCAAGCCTTGCTATTTCTCACCGAACCAGAAGCAAATATTCTTCTTGGCGATTGCAGTATCAATAATATACTTGTGAGAACTAACACCACTCTTAGTGAAGAACCGCAAAATGATTCCATCTTGCAAGACCAAAAGATAATCGAGGCATCCTCAATAATAAATCCCCAAAACCATGTAAGTTATATTATATGAGCAAAAACTCAGAACTCCAGAAATCAGTAATATGATAAATCAAGGTCTTGAAGTGCTGAATTCGAACAATAACAATTCCAACTATCACTTGAAGAGTCGAAGTCTCCAAAAACCACTCTTTAAATTGAAACCATGTACACTAGGCACTGCCAAATTTCACAGCAGCTTCAAATGCTTTTGGATTGTACTCGATGTCCTGAGGCAAATCAGTTAAAAATAGCTATCATTGATTTTCATCACATTATAATTCCTTCAGATTTTCGAACAGTATCATTAAATGAATTATACAAAAGACATCCAAGTGAAGTAATTTCGAGGACAAAACCAGCAAACCTCAACACAGAAAGTGCCAAATAGAAAACCTGAAATCAGAATGAATTCTCTAGGAATAAAAAATTCCAGCAAAAGACCCAAATTATTGGGAATGAAATATCTTACCGATACTTCTTCAGTTCAAAAGGCACATACCAAATTCATCAAACGCCACGAAAGAAAACAAATCTATATAAAAAAAACCTCAAAACTTCAGAAACCAAACCAAATTTCTTCTCACCCACTTTACCCGACAAGAATATAATACGAACCCAGATGAGAAAACTTGCGAAACACAAACATCAGAATTTCAGATAACTTGCACCAAACTTCAAATGCTTAAAAATAGAAAAAGACTTATTCAATAGATATACCAGTCAAACTTGATTCTTGTCAGAAAATCAAAACTGAGTGAAGGCGGCTGGTAGAAAGACTGGACTAATATAAATTTTGATTTTGTTTGTCATAATGTAAAGAATCAAAATGTAGGTGGCCTCTCTCCCGTGTAAACGGTGGGCGCTGATGTACACTTGTTTTGGTTTCTTTTTGGTCAAATTCAACGCATGCTTATGTATTCACTATTCATGGGATGGGAGAAGTATCCAAGCAAAATACACCCGTCTTTTAATAATCAGAAATGTCAAGTCTTATCTTTTTCACTTTGACAGAACCATACTCACGATTTTCTTGTCAACGTTAGCAAGTGGGCAGAGATTGAAAGTATACTTTATTTTTAATCAAGGTATTTTTAGAACATAATCTCGACTATAAAAACATTTTAATTTTAACGATAATGATCCGAGTAGTAGCATCCGACTACAGAAATGTAACATCTCGCATTTGCATATACTAAAAATAAAATTGTATTTTTTTTTTTAACTTCTAAGTGGAAGAAATAGGAAGGCTTTGAAAGAATTGAATGAAAAACATGAGAGAAAGAAGACATCAACGATGAACTTGAAAGGTCTAATGGCTTTAAATCAAGTTCATTTGATAGTACAATTTGGCATGTCAAATGAGGGTGCAATTTCAAACAGCATCTACAAAACTCCACGAATTTTTGGCCGTTGTTTACTCGAGACATAACGAAGACTATCCCTCAAAAAGTAAATGAAAAAACAAAGAGCTATGCTATTGATATACTCTTTTTTCTCGTTTTGTTTGAAGCAAGGAGAATTAAATGCATAAAATAAATAGGGGAAGGATTTTCAGTTTTAAAGACGGTTCGCATTATCGAAATACCAATGATTTACGAAACTCGCATCTACATCTTAGATGACCTATAAAAGGAGGGTCATCTCCTATATTCTAGCAAATTTAGGCTTTCTTAACCGAAAATCATACGTATGGGGATACGGACATAAGTTGGTTGGTCAAGAAAAAACAATCGCAGTTTCGTTTTGGCACTCAAGCGACTCGCCCTGCATTTTATAAATAGTTTCTTTTTAATTCTTTTAAAACATTAAATAATCTGCTTTTTCAAGTGTGACATAATCGATGTCACGCCATCAAGAGTGTGACAATGAAGTTTGATTTTGACGCAAACTTTTATCAATTTTTAAGTGAAATCGAACATAGACATAATCCCATTCATTCAATTTAAGAGATTATTGTGTTAATACTTTTTAGGTGTCGTAGGTAATGCCCAATTTGGTATCCATTTGCCTTAATGAGCTCTATTTCTATGATGTTTCACTAGCACCTTCCTTTGACCTTTCTTTGCCGTCTCAATTCTGCACCCACACAAAATAAAAAAAGACACCAAAAGAACACGCATACGCGGGACGATCATAGACTTGCATAAACAACTCTTTTTTTTTCCTCAGTTTATACCAATTCCTCGATCAAAGGAAAGGAAGCTTCTAAGATCACGTATCCCGCCTTGTTTAAACTATTCATTCCAACACTTCGAAGATTTATTTCTTTCAACACAATGGCCGGACGTCAACAAAAACAAGGCTTCATGAGCACTTATTCGCCAATAAGCGAGCGCGAACATGAAGCCGATGATGACGATGATGTAAACGCCGTCTATGAAGAGACACCTTCGGCCGGTGGATGCGCATTCTTTAGGTCCTTTTGCTTCGGATGGAATGGCGAAAATGGCGGAGAAAAGAGTCACCTATTGCAAGGCGGAGAAGTCGAGAAGGAGACATGGTTGGTGAAGAAACTAAAGAATTTGAAGGAGTATTCGGAGGTTGTGGCAGGGCCGAAATGGAAGAACTTGATAAGAAAAATTGGCAAGCTATGTAATCCAAAGAAATCTAAAACACAGTTTCAGTATTCTCCAGAAAGCTATGCTCTCAACTTCAATGGCGACGATGATGACGACGAGGAAGACTCCCATTTGTTGCATAGGTTTTCAGCAAGATTTGCTCCTCAAGAGAAAAAGGCTGTTTTGTGATAATACCTGCCTTATAATCTAGCCATTTGTGATCTGTTTTCCTTATTGTTGATTGAATAATTGAACATATTACTTGTACATTAATTTGTTGTCACCGCACTCGTTTGATTTTGATAAAAATAAGATTTTTGATGAAATGTGTGGTTGTAAAATTGGTAGAAATCGTGGATCGAGTAAATTATATAATTAAATTAATTGTTAATTTTGACTTTAAGTTTTTTAGTTAAACTAAACAAAAACCAAACTTTATTACCAACTGTAATATCATATAGTTTGTACGAAAACTTGTAACTAAGACACTAGAATTTTCTTCTTGGGACACATTTCGAAAACTCTATAAAAGTTTCTTAAATCTTTTTTTTTTTTTTTTCCTTTTTTATAAAATTTTGGAACTTCAAGGAAACTCCATGTATACCTTTAAAAAAAAATTGACCAAAATATTTGAAAATTAAGATTAAGAATTACACATAATTAGAGGCTTTGCTTCTTAATTACAAAATATTAACAAGCAATTAGTGTTATACTAGGTAACATTTTCAAATATTTCATGACCTACTTTTCTTTAATGTAAGGGTGGCCGAGTTGTGGACTGTGGAGCAGGTGAACGCGGAGATCAAATATCTCGAGTTCGAATCTCCTATCAACACTTTTCGATCGAGCTCGTCGCATCGTACTTGTCCAGTGCAGTTTATCTCTTCTGTATGATTTGCGAGCTACTGTACATGAAGCGAAATTTATCCAGTACGCACTCACGAGTAACAGTTACGAATTCATACATTGAAAAAAACCAAAACAAAACAAAACAAAAATTAAAATTGACGCTCTTCATCTCACATTTCGATGAAGATAACCACTATGTTTTGTCGATATAGATAATTCGTCAATGCTGACACAATTTCATAATTTGAGTGACTGAGAAATTTCACAATTTGACCAATTTCCAATCTTTGAAGAGAGTGGAAAGTAGGCCCCACACGCAGCCTATACAGCCGCCTATAATGAAATGGATTATCAGTCAAAGATTATGGACCATACCAAAAATGTACCCAACTAGTTTATGCATATATTCAAGCTCGATTGACTTCGTTGACTATACGGGCGATTTCAGGATTGAACTAAAAAAGATTTCAAGTGGGGTGACGGTAAAAAAATACATTAAAGATGAAATAGGTTGGTACCCCTCCATCCACAACTGGTTGACTCCACATTCTATTCGATCGGAAACCTAGTCGAGAATCTTCTCTCAAAAATTCCCTTCACCAAGTCATAACCAACCATGGTGGCTAAAGTACGATCTTGTTAAGAGGGTTTCTAGCGAGTAACCTTAGTACCAATACAAACATTTATTTTGTAGATTTATCATGAACTCAAATTACACCCACTAAGTTACAATTCCAGTCTAGGTGGTTCTAAATGATAAGTTAAATGAAATGTGAAATTAAATGACTTATTTAATTTCACATATCATTTAATCTAGACTGAGATTGTAACCCCACTGGGAATGAATAGCATTATTCATTACATAATATCATTTAAATTAGGACTGGACAAAACTCTAGAACCGAACTGAATCGGACCGAACCCGAACCAAACCGAACTGAACCGAGCGATTCTTCATAAGTTAAATACTCGAACGGGTATCTAAATCGAGAATTGGTGTGTTTTGGTCGGTTCTCGGTTCTAAACCCGAATAAGAATCGAATCTAAATAAATTTTTTAATTTTTTATACTGAATTAATTAAATTATTTTAATTTTTTCTAAATAAATCAGCAAATTAATTAAACAAACTAGCAAAGTCCATGCCTAACTAGCCCAGCCCAGCCCAATTTTTAAATTCAAGTTTTAATTTTAATTTTTTTGTCCAATTATTAATCTTTTGTTAGCCCCACATTTGTGCATTATTCTTTCCCTTTTGTTTTTCCATTCCAGTTTCGACTTTTTCCAACATTTATGCATTATCTTTCCCCTTTGGCCCAACATTTAGGCTGTTTAAAGCAAATGAATTATTGATATAGATCACCGATGTTTTAATATTAGTATTTATTTTTTATATTTGTATACATTGAATTAATCTTATTGAACAGCTTGTTATTTATATGTTTTTAAATTGGGCTATGTTAATTTGTAAAAGGTACGAATGAACATTTCATTAGTTGTATTTATGTAGTATTGCTGTAAATGTTAAAAAAAATCTAATTATGGTACGGAACCGAATAGAACCGAACCGAACCGAATCGAACAGAACCGAATGGAACTGAATCCAAACGGTTCCATAATTATATTTGGACCCGACGGTTCCATTTATTAAATAACCGAAAGTTTTGGGTGGGAATCGAACCGAACCGACTCATGTCTAGTCCTAATTTAAATAAACTTTTTAAAAAAAAAAAAACAATCATGAGTTTCAGAACCTGGTTTTGATATCCATGGTTACCTTCAAATATCAAGATTTTTCTCTTAGGTAGAGGATAATCTATTAGTTGATTTGATTAATCAATATGATTTCCACAAGTCCACATGAATGAGTACCATATTAGTCAATTTAATTAATGACTTGATGAGGATACTCTGAAATGGAGGCCAAAAGAGAGAGAGAGAGAGAGAGATTTGCAAAAATAGGAGCAACTTTTTCTTCAAAGTTCAAACTATGATATTTCAACAATTTGTTGTTGGATGTTCATAACTCATTGTTCTTCAAATTTGTACGGTTCTTAACTGTTGATCCTTAAGTTATGTTCATTGAAATACTACTAGCTCATTTTGGTGATATATTTCGTTTTTTGGTCGAACGCGTATTGTTTGACAAGCACTCGACATGCAAGGGACAATGGCAATTCAAGATAACAAAGGGGATGCAGAAGAATGCAAAATCCTAAATATCAAGAAAGGAGAACTACTCCAAATAGGCTAGACTTGACCTAGCATTAGCCTTGATGCATTTCCACAATGAAGTGAAGCTGTTACAAGGCAACAACAAAAATCGAACACGAATTACTTATGTGAAAACTTCAAAACCGTCAGGCTGCATAGAACTTAAATAAACAATTAGCGGTATAATTAAGGTATAAGAAGAGAAATGGTCGCTCATATAACATTTAAATCTTGTATTCGACAAAATATGTAAGTATCAACAAATTAAGAAATGTATATTAATGTGCGCACGAATAGAAGACAAACAGCAGTGTAGATATCATTCGTTCGGACCGGATACAAATCATTTCCTCGAAAAAGTTATTGCCTCACCACCTAGCTAATCAGACTCAAGTCCCTCCCCGAACGGATTCCTCCTTAAGGTAGAGTAGGAGAAAGCATAGGTTTTACAACCTTAACTTCACCACAATCACTTATATATATAGTCTCAAGGGGTCTATTCCATATTGCACGAGCATTTTTGGCTCTTCCATCTCCAATAAACTCTGCAAAATCATTGTATTGCCTGATTCTTTCTGATGGTTTGTAAGTAGGAATTGAAGCTATAGTCCTCACCACATCCAACCCTACAATTAATCAATGAAGTTCAAGTAATTATACCCAGGAATTATAAAAGGTCAAATTATTTATATATTTCTTGCATATATTGCACCCATGTGGTGTAACATTTTGATAAAAGTTAATCAAAATATGTAACTAAAAAGTTTGATAAAAGTTGTGACATTTGCGAATCCAAAATTGATTCTTAATTTTAAAAAAAATAAAAAATTACAAATTATAAGATTAAAAAAAAATTACTGACCTTCAAGAACAGCTCCAAATACTATATTCTTATTATCAAGCTGAGGGCAAGGTCCAGGTCCAGTCGTGATCAAGAATTCAACATTATGGTAATTTGGATTGAGCTTAATATCATCATCATCATCATTCTCTGATAAACACAATGAAACAACACCAGCCCTTGAGTGTTCCAACAAGAAAGCCTTAGAATCAACTGTTTCTGAGTTCTTTACTAATTGCAAGGGTGGCTTAACCTCTCCTTTATCCCTCCGGCCTTGTCGACCGGCCACGAAGAACTCTCCCGGGAATATTTTTTGGACCAAAGTGCCCTTGTAGGTTGAACCAGAAGAGCCAGTACACATGGCTTTGAAATTGGACACTGTTATGGGGACAAGATTGCCATAGAGGCCAAGAACAAGGCGGCCTAATAGTTGGGAATCTGTGCATTGAGAGAGGTCATCCCCGAGTGTTCGGTTTTGGAAGTACGACGAGCAGATGCCGAAGTCTAAGAAGACTCTGTCTGTTATGGTGGTATCTGGTGGTGGTGGAGGAGTGATGGCGGATGAGAGTGGGGTTGGGAGGGACACGGTGGTGGATAGGAAGAGAAGGGAGCGGCGGGTGAGGCTTAGTTTTTGAAGAGAGTTAGAAGTGCGGTGGTGGTGGGGCGGTGGAAGAGGAGAGGGAGGGAGGTGGCAAATGGGGCTGCCCATGACGATTCACGACGGTGCATTGTGGGCTAGAGTGGGAGAGATGAGGAGGGAGTGCTTACGTGGAATCTCAAGTGCCATACAAGTTTTTCCTCTTTTAGATGAGTTTTTGGATAAGAAATGATATTTTACAATATTTATCTTTATAAACTTTTAGATATTGGAAAAATGCTTCATTTACATCATTTTTACACATTAATTTTGATTGCCCTCTCACATGGGGTGAGACTCACGATTGTGTGGCCCACCTCCATGTGAGAAAGCTGTCAAAATGGTTGTATAAAAAGGCTGTACATTCGGCTTTTCTCTAGATATTACTAGTGAGCGCACGTGCAAGACACGTGCCGTAGTATAGTTGACTACGTAATATTGTTGATTGATTTTTGGTTATTTTTTAAGACATTACTAATTAAATCTTATTTAACAAAACTTTTTCAATAAAAACTTGAAAGTTAAAACGAAAAATAAAACTTGATTGCTAAAAATTGAAACCAATAAAACTTGGTAGGTAGCATAGCCCTCATTTGGATATCATGAAACTTCAAACCAATAAACTCAATTGCTTGCTCAATTTCAAAGTCAATCAATGCACATTTTATATATTACTATATTAACTGTCGTCATTCCAAGTCGAAGCGCAACTCATCGTAGCCAACATTTTATCTCATGGGTTCGGAGCAACGCCGCTGGAGGTGATCGATCTGACCGGTCAGGTCGCGGGGCAAGGCAGGGCCCCGACAGTGATCGACCTTCGTTCAGGTCGCAAGGGTCTAGGGAGCAACACCCCCTCGTAGGGTTCCAGGGCAACGCTCCAGGCGGTGATCGACCTGACCGGTAATAATTCTGAAAGCGTCACATGTGTTATAAAGTGTTTTGCCCCTTTTATATT
>CAIGRH010032521.1:3138-17801 GCA_903798295.1 Fraxinus nigra | reverse complement strand
CTATTGTCGCCATGGGTATCTAGTGATGTGGTAATGAATAAACCAAGCCTAGGTTACAATATGTAAATTTGTGGATGGAGAAGTCCTTCCATAAGTAATCATCTTTCCCAATGTCTTGTTGAAAGTAAAGAGCAGTCAATAATATTAGTATTTTGAAGGCCTCGCGGCAGTCTAATTGAAAACGCTGGGATGGTTCCAATAGAAGGGATTTTTCTAATGGAAGTCGTATAGTACCAGTAGAATTTTTTTATTAAGACTTGAGTTTCATCTTAAAAGATCAACTTTTTTTAAGATGAGTGGCTCGAACCCTTATAAACTGGACTGTATTTTCATTTTNCCATGGGTATCTAGTGATGTGGTAATGAATAAACCAAGCCTAGGTTACAATATGTAAATTTGTGGATGGAGAAGTCCTTCCATAAGTAATCATCTTTCCCAATGTCTTGTTGAAAGTAAAGAGCAGTCAATAATATTAGTATTTTGAAGGCCTCGCGGCAGTCTAATTGAAAACGCTGGGATGGTTCCAATAGAAGGGATTTTTCTAATGGAAGTCGTATAGTACCAGTAGAATTTTTTTATTAAGACTTGAGTTTCATCTTAAAAGATCAACTTTTTTTAAGATGAGTGGCTCGAACCCTTATAAACTGGACTGTATTTTCATTTTTATTTGACGTGAGATTTATCCTTTTAACACTTTACACACGAATTAATTAGAAATATTTTATTTTGGCTTTCCTCTGTTATACTAATAATATTACATAGCTACCAAGTTATCTTGTTCAATTTCTTCTTCTTTCAGTTTGAAGTGATTGATAATTCATGCGTATATATGTATAGCGAGAGTATTAAATTACATTGATGTCTAGGACTATACTGGTGAGGATATTACGGTGGATAATTTTTTTGCTGTGATCCTCGGCAACAAGAACGCTGTGAAAGGAGGAAGTGGAAAGGTTGTCGACAGTAAACCTAATGATAGAATCTTTATATATTACTCTGATCATGGGGGTCCTGGAGTGCTTGGTAAGTTTATCAAGAGGAAGCCTGCACTGTGTAATTTTTACCCATTTCCTGTCTTCAGTGATATATAATGTCGACTTGTACTTTTGAAATTCCAATGAAGCCATATTTCGTTTCAGGGATGCCCAGTAAGCCATACCTTTACGGGAAGGATTTCGTCGATGTTTTGAGAAAAAAGCATGCATCCGGAACCTACAAAGAGATGGTGAGTGGTTTTTCTCGATGTTTGGCATTTTCCTAATTGACTATGAGCCTGTCCGTAACAGTTGGATCCATCATGTATTATTCAGGTCGTATATGTTGAAGCATGTGAGAGCGGGAGTATATTTGAAGGCTTGCTGCCTGAAGATCTGAACATATATGTGACAACGGCATCAAGTGCAGATGAGAGTAGTTGGGGAACATATTGTCCGGGAATGGATCCTCCGCCTCCTCCGGAGTACGTAACATGCTTGGGAGATTTATATAGTGTTGCATGGCTGGAGGATAGGTATGCTTTCTCTGTTATTGCATTGTGGATTCTTTTGTTCTTATATAACGCACACTTTGAAATGCTCTATCCAATTGATCGAATCGGATTATTGACGATAATTTAAGATCTACTAGAGATTGCATATCCAAAAGAAGGTTTTGTTAAATGATTTCAGTGGTTTTTTATAACTTGGTGGTGGATTTTTTAAGCATATTGATATTTCTGAAATGAGTTATTGTCAAACAATTGCACTTCAGAGTTCCTGCTTCATATATATATTTTTCCCTGTGATGGTAATCATCTTTAAGTTATGAAGAATAACTAGTTCTGTTGTCGAAACAGCTTCTGTTAATGGAATCTTTCATGAATAGTTTTACTTTGTTATATCTAATGTGAAGAACAAAATCTTTCTGAATTGAAAATGAAAAACTATTTAATCTCCTGAATGGCTTAATTAACTTGAACTGGCAATTACACAAGCTTCAAAACGATCATGGCTTAGATTGCAATTTCATTGTATGCCGGTCTTCAATGTTGTGTATGTTGTAAGTAGTCCGGCACATTTACAACTGTAGCTTCCTTCCATTTGTCTGCAGTGAGTCTCACAACCTGAAAAAAGAAACAGTCGAGCAGCAGTATCAGAAGGTAATCTCGATGCAAAATCCTTTTGCAGCCTGTGAAACTGAGGAGCTCATTTATATCTGAGTCATAATAATTGCAAACTTTTCCAGGTCAAGGATAGGACTTCTAACTACAACACCTATGATACTGGATCTCATGTGATGGAATACGGGAATAAAAGCATCAAACCTGAAAAGCTCTCTTTGTACCAGGGTTTTGATCCTGCAACTGAGAACCTCCCTTCAAATCGAATTGGCTTCAATCATCGGATGGATGTTATTAACCAGAGAGACGCTGACCTTCTCTTCCTATGGGCAAAGGTGAGTTATTATCTTGTACATCAAGCTAGACACATGGTATGTTCGATAAAGAGGATTGTATAGCTACAGACAATATTAAAGAGGAGACCTAAAATCTCATTTATTATAGTGATGTTCTATTTTGTTAATGGACATCAAAAAATTAAGCGAAGTCAAATTATTTCTTCTTGTATTCACCTCGTGTTGATCTAGAAAGTAAGGCTTATTTACTTGTTTAAGTGCTGAATATGATGCTGCCATGCGACAGTACAAAAACCTGGAGGCTGGTACGAACAAGAAGGCGGAAACCCTTCAGCATATCAAAAACACATTACTCCACAGAGAGCATTTGGATGGGAGCATCAGTTTTATCGGATTGGTCTTATTTGGTCCTGCAAAGTGGCCTTCCACTCTGAAATCTGTGCGAGGTCGTGGTTTACCCCTTGTGGACGACTGGGATTGTTTAAAATCAATGGTAAGATTCTCGTTAATACCAGTAATCTATTTTTTATTTTCTCCCAGAAATTCTACTAATTTAAACTGACATGCCGGATTTCTGTTATTCCTAGGTTCGTATTTTTGAGGCACATTGTGGTTCGTTAACTCAATACGGGATGAAGCATATGCGAGCTTTTGCAAATATATGCAACAACAATGTCTCTGAAGAAGATATGAAAGAAGCGTGTTTGGTTGCATGCCACGGCCATGATTCCGCAGAGTGGAGTCCTTTAAATCTTCGAGGTTTTAGTGCTTGATACATGTATCTGTGTTGTAATTTATCAATTTGTGCTGGAAAAGTTTGCTCTCTCCCCCTCCCACGTTCAATCCTTCGAAGAGATCCTGACCATCGATCGGCATTAACGTGTTTGATTTGACTTACGTATGCACAAGTGGGCTCGACATTTGTTGGCAACATTTTTTGGAGTTAACAGATTGACACCGTCTGTGAGAAACCACACTATAACCACGAACAACCCCGTAGAAAAAGCTGTTTGAGAAAATATTTTGGGTATCTCCCTCGAAAGAGGATTTGTTCTTGAGAAGAGAACAAGAGGAAGTCCCCGGAGTTAGAAAATTTCCAAGTTTCGAAAGTTTGAAGAAAGATGAGCTCAGAAGAGAACGCCCACTGAGGCATGTGAGAGAGACTGATGATGAGATCCCAACCCCAGCAGCTCGACATCGACCCCACCACCACCATAGACGAGGTGGGAGAAGATTAGCAGCCCAGCTTACTAGGGAAATAGCAACCATGGCAGTCAACATGAAGAGCATCACTAACCAAAACTTAGCAATGCAAGAGCTCTTGATGCTGATGCAAGGCCATGGAGGTCGCCCAACCCCTCCATATACCCCCCAGGAGCAGTACCAAACAAGAGAGGTGCAAAGCTAAAGAGCTCGTCCTCTCAGCACACAAGAGGAGTAAACCCTGTTGGGAGAGAAGTGGGAGTTGACATATCTTCCAATTATGCTTCTGGCCAACCTATTGAGGCCCCATTCAATACGGAGGGTAACTTTCCTCCAAAATATAAACTAGAACATAGGCCTCAGAGGTCCGCCAGTATATTTGATAGGTTAAGCCCAGTAGAACCAAGGTATAGGCAAAGGAATGAAACACCAGTAGGGATGGCAACGAGGCGGGTATGTGAATGGTAAGTCATTCTCGTGCCCGTCTCGTCGGGTATTTTTATTACCTTACACATACCCGGTTAAAGCGGGACGAGGCGGGACAAGTCATTTGCCCCATTTATAACCCCATTTATTTTTTCTTTTTATTTTTTATTTATTTTAATTTTTGCTTTTATTTTTTTATCTTTAATTAGTAAATATTATTACTTTTTTACTAATTTGTTAAAAGCTTGAATACAAGAGAAATTTTTATTATTATTTAAATAATAGAAACAAGCTATTTTTGAATTTTTTGAAATTAATTTTAATCGGGGCGGATAGTGGGGCGGGGACTATATTTCCCGTACTCGCCACATACCCATTTTTGGGGTAATGACCATCGCCCTGTCCCTGTCCCGTTTACTTTGATAGGTGGGTAATCCCCGCCCCATTCGGGGCCCTATGGGTATTGGGTTTTATTGACATCCCTAAACACCAGTGCCTACGAATAGGCCATAGCCCCCACCTCTTAAGACTTGGCAACCGGAGGAAAGGCAAGAACATGTCCCCCGAGTTGCACAGTTTTGTCACGAGCGTCAAAGGGAAAATGAGGCTGGTAACCAGGCGGGGCCTTCTGCACCACCACCTAGGTATGAGGCCGAAGCTAATTATGATTTAGATGGCCAACAGAGATCATGTGACTTAGATGATGATGATGACAACCTACCATTTTCATGAGAATTAAGGAGTGCCCAAGTACCAAGCCAATACGTGATGTCTAAGATACCCAAATATGATGGGAGATGCAACCCAGCAAAACACTTGAACAGTTACAAGACGTAGATGAGCCGAGAGGCGCCACCTCAGCTGTGAAATGTAGAGCTTTTCATTTCACTCTTAGTGGAGCAGCTGAAATATGGTATAATAGGCTACCGTTTGGGAGCATCCGAAGTTGGCCATAATTTAAAACCACCTTTTTGAAGAGATTTGATGTAAGCAAGGAATGAGAGGCTCTCATTCAGCGTCTTCAAGACATGAGACGGCAACTCGGTGAAACCTTAAAGAGTTTCTTGTCCCGCTTCACGGATGAAATGACATATTGTGTACAATTCACCAATCGTGAAGCCATGTTCGCGTTAAGAGGAGGCATAAATATGAACACTTTATTTTGGAGAGCGTGCAAAATCAGGATCAACCACTTATGATGCATTGCTAGAGATGATGCGACGAGAAATTATTATTAATGAAGAGCTAATAGACCATCGTAATAGGATGAGTAGAGTCATTCTGTCCCAATGGAGGCAGCATGGTAGAGGACCAACCTCCCACTTGATGGATCATCGGGCCAACTTGGCCATGAGGTTGTTCAAGGATCGGGCCGGCACTTGCCACAGCTACTTTGAATGCCATGCCAACGTTAGCCTACGAGTATGTGCCAGCCACCAACACTCACACAAACCAGCTTACTCAACAGGCCCCCCGCAGGATACGAGGCCGAGGGAGAGGTTCAAGGCTTCGGAATAGGCCAAACCCCCAAGAGTATTGCACCTACCATCACTCGTATAGCCACAATATAGCAGATTGTAGGGATATTGCCCAACATCGCAGGGGGTTGAATTCTCAAAACGAAAGTCGAGACAATTCTCACCCGAGAAGTAGGCCCCTACCAAGGCATGACGAACAGCCTAGGCGAGATGAGGCCGCTCCTCGACATCGGGAAGTGTCGCCCCAACGAAGGAGAGAGCATGAGGATGACAGAAATAGGGATGGACAACAACGAAGAGACCATCGAAGCAGATGGGAAAATGCCCCAATTCATGAGATCGATACTATTTTTGGAGGCCCCTACGTAGGCAGAGAAACAAGAAATTCCCAAAGGAATTACACCCGGGAAAGCAAGTGGACCTTCACTGACCAGCTACATAACCAATCGTCTCCTATTGTGTTTACACATAAGGACTCAGAGGGTGTTCATTATCTCCATTGTGATGCCCTGGTTGTGAGGGCCATGGTAGCTCGCAACGGACTAAAGCGAATGTTAGTAGGTAACGGTAGTTCAGTCAACGTCCTTTTCGGATCCATTTTCGACAAAATGATCTTGGACACTGAGTTGACTCCCACCATCAATCTCTTATATGGTTTCACGGGGGACAACATAATCTCAAGGGGTAAGATTACACTTTTCGTAGAAATGGGAGAGCCTAATTTATCAACATTAAACTTTATGGAGTTCTTGATAGTTGATATAGGTCCGCCTACCGCGGGGTGTTGGGAAGACCCGACTTGAAAGAACTTGGAGCCGTTTCTTCCATCCATCATCTATGCATGAAGTTTCTAACTGATTAGGGAGTGACAACGGTGAAAGGCGACTAGAGATGAGCTCAGGAGTGTTATTTGAGCGCCGTCAGGAAGGCGGAACCTAGGGACCTGAACATGGTACTTGGGGATGTGGGCTTAAACATCTCATTAGATATGTCTACCTATGATAAACTCGATCCCCGCATCATTGAAACTGAATCCCAGACCGCTCCAATGGAAGAATTGGAAGGTTTCCCTGTTGACTCGACGAATCCCACCAAGTTGTAGGTGGGCCGAAGCCTGGCTCCGGATTGTAAAGAGAAACTCAAGGAATTTCTACGTAATAATTGTGACGTATTTACTTGGAAGCATGAAGACATGGTGGACATCGACCCGGAGGTCAGTTGCCACCACTTAAAAATTGATCCCAAGGTTGTCCCGCATCGACAAAAAATGAGAGCTTTGAACCCGGAATGATATGAAGCCCTTAAGGAAGAAGTGCAGAAACTGATAAAGAATGGCTTCATTAGGAAAGCGCTCTACTCGAAGTGGGTCTCCAATCCAGTTCTAGTAAAGAAGCATAACGGGAAGTGGAAAGTATGCATTGACTATTCCGACCTTAACAAGGTCTGTCCCAAGGATAGTTTCGCACTCCCGAGAATAGATCAACTAGTGGATTCTACCGCTAGACACGAGTCTTTGAGCTTCGTGGATGCCTACTTCGCTTACAATCAAATTCTCATGTACCCAGATGATGAGGAACACACCTCNGGCTTCATTAGGAAAGCGCTCTACTCGAAGTGGGTCTCCAATCCAGTTCTAGTAAAGAAGCATAACGGGAAGTGGAAAGTATGCATTGACTATTCCGACCTTAACAAGGTCTGTCCCAAGGATAGTTTCGCACTCCCGAGAATAGATCAACTAGTGGATTCTACCGCTAGACACGAGTCTTTGAGCTTCGTGGATGCCTACTTCGGTTACAATCAAATTCTCATGTACCCAGATGATGAGGAACACACCTCCTTCATCATAGATTAAGGGCTTTATTGTTATAAGATGATGCCCTTCGGGCTAAAGAATGCCGGAGACACCTACCATAGGCTCGTGAACAAAATGTTCGCTGACCTACTAGGAAACACGATGGACGTCTATGTAGACGACATGCTTGTAAAACACCTGAAGGTTAGTGACCACATAACCTACCTCAATGACGCATTTCGGGTCTTACGAAAGTACCACATGAGGTTGAACCCCCTCCAGTGTGCATTGGGAGTTGCGTCAGGAAGATTCTTGGGATACATGGTCAACTAACGGGGCATAGAGGTGAATCCCGAAAAAATTCAGGCATTGATTGAGATGAGGTCCCCTCAGAACCAAAATAAGTGCAAAGTCTAACTGATCGAGTAGCCGCTTCATATCCAAGGCAACTGACAAGTGCCTCCTGTTCTTTAAGATATTGAAAGGATGTAAGAAATTCCAATGGACCAAGAGTGTGAAGAGGCCTTCCAGGAGCTGAAGAAGCACCTAGGGCAGGCCCCCTTCTATCAAAACCCAAGCTAGGAGAAACTCTACAACTGTACTTGGCCGTCTCCGATGAGGCCATAGGTGCTGTCCTCACGAGGAAGGAAGGATTGGCCCAATTTCCAATCTACTACGTTAGTAAAACTTTGTTACCCCCCAAACACGTTATCCAGATATGGAGAAGATGACTTTGACCTTGATATCTGCATCCCGGAAGTTGAGGCCTTACTTCCAGGCTCAAACCATTCATGTGTTGACCAACTTCCCACTCAGGAAAGTATTACAAAGCTTGATGCTTTAAGGAGGTTGTTGAAATAGGCTGTATAACTGAATGAATTTGAAGTCCTCTTCAAGGTACGAACCACCATCAAAGGCCAGGCCCTAGCAGATTTTATGGCTGAATTCGCCAAGGTACTTGAGGTAGATGAGGCAATAAAGCCTTTCGAGCCTTCCACCTGGAACTTATTTGTGGATGGCTTATCCGGTGATATAGGTTCAGGCGTAGTGCTGGTAAGCCGTGAGGGGCACAAGTTGAATAGTGTTGTACGACTCGGTTTTGAGGCCACCAATAATGCAACTGAATATGAGGCCTTCATTGTCGGCCTGAGGCTGGCTAAGGAAATGCAATTTGAGAGGCTCCTCATCAATAGTGATTCCTAACTCATTGTAGGTCAAGTAAATAGTAACTTTGTAGCTAGGGATAAAGCCATGGCTTCCTACCTTAAATTGGTGATGAGCTTACTCCTCTCTTTTGAGAAGTTTGAATTGGCTCAAATCCCACGAACTGAATATGCACACGCTAATGCTTTATCCAAGTTGGCTAGTAGCAAAGACTCAGAGTTATTAATGGTAGTTCCAATCGAACACTTATTAAGGCCATCCACCTCGGCAGAAGAGGTGATATGGGTCGAAGGGATCTCAATTGGATGCAACCCCTCATATCACTTCTTAAAGATCAAATTTTGCCAAACAACAAAGATGAGGCTTATAAGTTAAGAAGAACTTCAGCCCATTTTGTGTTAATAGATGATGTCTTGTATAAATGTGGATTCTCCACGCCCTTCCTTCGATGTGTAGGATGGGAGGAGGCCAACTACATACTCCGGGAAATCCACAAAGGTATTTGTAGCAACCATTCGGGAGGGCTCGCTTTAGCAAGAAAGGTACTTAGGCAATAGTACTTTGGTCCACTTTGAAAAAGGATGCCCTTCAATTTGTTCGTAAATGTGATAAATGCCAGCGTTTCTCTCATGTCAAAAGACAACCTTCCCAGGAGCTTAGAACAGTGTCTAGCCTGTGGCCCTTCAGCAAGTGGGGCGTGGACCTCATTGGTCCTTTGCCTAAAGGTAGAGGAAGTGCTAATTTTGCTATTGTTGCAATTGATTACTTCACCAAGTGAGTAGAGGCCGAGCCCTTAGCAAAGATTACTGAGGGTAATACCTCCAAATTCTTGTAGGAAAATATCATATACCGGTTCGGCATCCCTTACTCGATCGTTTCAGACAATGGAAAATAGTTTGACAATAAGGTGATGGATATTTATAAAGAGCTGGGGATTAAGAAGCATTTCTCTACCCCCATCATCCCCAGGCCAATGGCCAAGTCGAAACTGTAAACAAAACCATAAAGCACATGTTGAAGAAGAAACTCGACACGACTAAGGAAGCCTAGGTGGATGAACTATCCTAGGTATTATGGGCAATCTGAACTATAAGCAGGACGCCAATTGGTGAGACTCATTTCTCCATGACTTATGGTACTGAGGCTATGAGCCCGGTGAAGGCAAGATTACCTTCGCCTCGAAGTTAAGCTTCAATGAGATATCAAATGATGAGCTTAGAAGATGCGAGCTTGATTTTCTTGAAGAGATGAGGGATAATTCCTAGCAAAGGCTAGCTACCTACCAAAGGAAGATTACCAGATACTATAATGCCAAGATGAAAAACATGTCATTCCGGATAAATGACTTGATGCTTCGTAGAGTGTTCTTGTCCTCGAAGGAACTAGGAGTAGGCACCTTGGGACCTAACTGGGAAGGGTCCTACCGTATTGAAAAAGAGATTCGACTTGGCACTTATTGGATTAAAGACATGGATGGCAAGGTCCAGCCTCATCCATGGAATATTGAGCATCTAAGAATGTACTATCAATTAATGTAATCCATAGCTGGAGGTTTTTCCCAGCCTTTGAAAATAAATAAATTCTTTGTCTTGATAAAGTCTGGAAGCGTAGACGTCTCGAAGGAGAGGCTAGATTCCCAAAAGGGACAACCTCGTTTGAACTCTGAGGCGTACATCACATGTCTCCCTTTAACGAGACTGAACGTCAGGGGAGAAGCATTTACTTGGAAGAACCATCCTCCAAGTAAGGAAGCGTGGACGCTTCGGAGAAGAGGCTAGATTCCCAAAAGGGACCACCTCGTTTGAACTCCGAGGCGTACATCACATGCCTCCCTTTGACGAGGCTGAACGTCGGAGAGAAACCTTTACTTGGAATAACCATCCTCCAAGTAAGGAAGTGTGGACGCTTCAGAGGAGAGGCTGGATTCCCAAAAAGGACCACCTCATTTGAACTCCGATGCATACATCACATGCCTCCATTTGACGAAGCTGAACGTGATGGGAGAAGCCTTTACTTGGAAGAATCATCCTCCAAGTAAGGAAGCGTGGACGCTTCGGATGAGAGGCTGGATTCCCAAAAGGGACCACCTCTTTAGACTCTGGGTGTACATTACATGCCTCTATTTGACGAGGCTAAATGTTAAGGGAGAAGTTGAATCTACAAACATATTGAAGTGCTTTGAAATCTAGGAGTGTCTGATGAAGCTGGTTGGCTAGTTACAGTTAAGTTAAAGTGTCTCAAGTTATTCAAGCAAAATCTTATAGCTCAAAGCAGTTCAACTAAAGGCTCAGAATTGAGGCCCCACTTAATTATTGGAGTTTACTCCAGCCGAAGCTCAGATAAAATGTTTTATAATTTGATTATAACAAGTACATTGCTGAAGACCAATTACTTGGAAGGAAAAACAGCAAAATGTAAGCAATGTGAATTTCATTCATTAAATGAAGATGTAATTACATAAGTGCCTGAGGTAATGCAAAGGATTTACAATTAGTTGGAGCTAGAGGATGGGGGAGCTTGAGCTTCATTAGTAGGAGCATCAGTTAGGGTTTGAGCCTCGTCGGTAGGAGCATCGGCTGGTGGAGGTTGGGGAGCCTCTTTAGGGGCCTCATCATCATCCCCCACTTCAACCACTTCATCTTTCTCTGTTGGGGTCTGAGGAACTTTCTCTTCAATAAATTATGCCTTAAGTTCGGAGGCATTCAGTTCTGGGTAAAGTTCCTCAACCCTCTCCATCATCTCATTGTAAGCGACCCCCTTCCAGTAAAGGGTGAAGCGTCGATACTCCTCAGTGATATAAAAGTTGGCTATGTAGTTCTTCACTGAGATATCGCCCCCATCGAGGACATCAGCATCATACTTCTTCACCTCCGAAGCATACCACCTTATTCGCTCATCCATGAATTTGTTAGAATCCCTCCACCCAGCAAGCTCTAAGTTCACCTTCTACAGGGCCTCAGTAGTGACCTTTCAGTGGTTATAAGAGATTTCAACTTTCTTGGTTAAGGCAACCACCTCGCATTGAGACACATGAACTTCATTCTTCAGAGCCTCGATTTCAAAAAAGGCAGAGTACAGCTTAACCTCATCTTCCACTTTTCTGGCCCTTAGTTCAGTGGCCTCTGCCTTCACCTTTCTCAAATCTTCCTCCGCAGTCTTCAGCTTTTCAAACGAGGCTCTGTTCCTTTACTGAATATTAGAGATGAATGTTTGACACTCAATTGCCACTTCAAAAGCCCTGGTACTTTGGCTCACCAAGGTGGCTATGAGGTCTACTACGTCGCAAGTCGCCACATAATTCTGCCACCTCTCAGTCCAGAACTTGTTGAAAGCTTCTGTGGCACTCCTGACTTCCAGTGGCAACATTTCAACCACTTCAGGGGCTATCTTCTCCTCCCAGCCACCCAGGAAGTTCCCAAACTTTCCTGTAGTCCTCCCAACCACCTTCTTAGCAGCCTCAGAGGTTGGTACCTTGTCCTTTTTTGCTTCCTCATTAGCCTTCCGAGCTTGTGCCTCTTTCATAGCATCTATTGAAGACTGAAAGAGCTTCAGCTGTTGGGGAGCACCCTTTCCAGGGTGGGACACTGAAGTCCCAAAACTTGAAAAATATCCACTTGCATGGACCAATTTTATTTTCTTATGGGGCTCTTCTAACACCCTTTTACCCTTATTGGCAGTTGGTTGACGCTCTTTTGGAACCTCTTTAGGAGCCTCCTCCCCAACTCCTTTCCCAGACTTGTCTTTACTGAGGCATTCAAACCTCGATTTCACTTGCTTCGCCCTTGAGAAAGAAGGCTTCAATGCCTTGGCACCAGCAGTAGATGTAGCCTTCATGATAGTGGCCATATCCGACAAGGCATATACCTTCTTGGCAAATTTATCTACAAACATCAAACAAAAAGTTAGAAATTGATGAAGCAATACAAAAACACCCAAGTACTATAGCCTCTTACCCTTGGGGGCCATCAGTTCGAAGTCGAAGAAGTACTGGCTTCTTTCCAGAAGATGAGCAAAGCTTCGAAGCCTTGGAGACCGTTTATAAATATCTTCAATGACGCCCCACTCAGCCTTAGTTAGCTCGTATCTAGAGCTAGAATCTGCAAATAAACATGTAAGGAAATTAATACCAAGAAAATAAACAGAAGTCATAAATGTACGAGACGAGGCACTCACAAGCTTCGTAATACTGGGTCGGCACAGTACAGGCTAAGACAGCATCTCCCTCAACCATCTGCCACCTACCCTTCACCCAGAACCAGGACTCTTTCCACCCATTTATGGAGGTGGGGAGCCCAACTACGAAGGAAACATGGGACCCCAATGGGTGATGTAGTACCACCCCTTGGAATCATCCTTTCCCACGACTCTAGCGTAGAACATGGTTTCTAAGACGTGCAGAGACATGTCGTCACCTAGGGAGACCTCCTTCCACATGAAGCATGTCCCAATTACCTGGCTCCACCCGTTTGGCAAAATTTGGGTGAGGGATAACATGAAGGTCCTCAGCACCGCCCTAAAGAAGAGGTGCAGAGACAGACACACACTTGCTTTGAGCAGGTATTCACTGAAAGCCACACATTCTGGCCTCGAAAAATAGGCTCGGTCATGAGGCTCAGGGACTATAAGTTCTACATAATGAGGTATGCAGTAAGTTTCCCTAAATTCGGCTAATTTGGAAGAGGTTATGGAAGATGGGGATTTTTGCTGCCCCCCGTCCGCCTCGTAATCTATAGGCTCTTCAGTCATGCTATAACACTCACCCGAGGCCCCCGACACAGACTCCTCCCCATACCTAGCTACTGTAATAGCCATAGACGCCTCAACATACATGATAAATGAAGAGGTAAGTGAAAAATTATAGAAAAGTTAATGAAAGTTGAGAGGTCCTTTTTTCCCACTAGGAAATACCTAAGGTGATGAAGATTTGGATGATTCGCCGGAGAATGATAGCTGAAAGACTTTGTGGAAGCAAGAAAGCTTGAGAGGATTTTACAAATATTTTGAAAAGGTAAAGTGTTGAAATGGCAAGATTTTAGCTTTTACAAGAGAAGGATCCAATCTTGGTCATTGGATTAAAACTTAATTAATCAGAGGCGTTCAAATATCAAATGATCCGAGCAGTAGAATCTAAAAAGTTGAAAACTATCAATGCCTCGGATCAATTCGTATGTTTCACTCATGGGCTTCAGCGTGTGACTATTATCCACAAATCATGCATGCTAATAATTGGCTATCATTACGCATTAAATGAAAATGGTCGTGTGCGTATTGAAAGTCATTTCGATGCAACCAGCCCACCTTGGAAACGTGCGAAACCATCAAGTCACAGACGCTAATATCCATGATAATTAATTATAATTCAGCATCAGCTAGTTCAATTATGGAATCACCTATGCTTCAAAAGGAATTCAGCTTCGCCCAGTTCAATTATGGACTCGCCTATGCTTCAAAAGGACTTCAGCCTCGGCCAGTTCATTTATGGACTCGATTTTACTTCAAAAGGACTTCAGCCTCAGCCAGTACAATTATCGACTCACCTCTGCTTCAGAATGACTTCAGCCTCGGCTAGTTAAATTATGGACTTGTCGCTGCTTCAAAAGGACTTCAGCCTCAGCCAGTTCAATTATAGACTCGCTTCTGCTTCAAAAGGACTTCAGTCTTGGCCAGTTCAATTATGGACTCTCCTCTGCTTCAAAGGAAACTTCATTAACCTCATACATTAGCTGCATATTCCTATTATAAAGTAAGCGAGGCTTGAACAACTTTTGAAAATTCCACGCACAGTATGAATATTTATGCCTGGACTTAGTGGGACTAAATGTCACTATAAATTTCACGATTTTTTTACACTTTATTATTAAAGTCTACGCATGATATAAATATTTACACATGGACTTAGGGGACTATTGTTATTATTCATAAATAGGAGCGCCACGTGGCACTATATCTGGGCAGTGGGACTAGCCCAATTGAACCATGATGCATTTTACAGCCCTCAGACGTGTCAACCGAGGCCTAGTACTATTTGGAGGCCCACATTCTGAGGTTATTGTTGTAGCCGAGGCCCTATGGATTCGAGGCTCCTTAACTGGTGACGGCCTGCTTGCACAAATTCACTAATAATGAAAATCTTGTTACGAATGATTGATGTGACCTTTGAGAAAAGTATATGTGTGTCTTGTCTTGTCGATGTAAGAGCATTTAAT